>BMAV01007661.1:370830-385413 GCA_019973955.1 Trichonephila inaurata madagascariensis
CCCCCCCCCCCCTTGAAAAATTTCTGTGTGCGCTACTGGTACATAATAATTTATAATCTTTGCGAAAAGCAACTGAAAATAGAACATTTAACGCACTTCACAACGTACAATATGAACACATTAATTTTAGAGGATACTGCATCGTATCAAAAATACGCAGAAAAGATTTCAAATCTTAGAACTAAATTTGAAACAAAATTTAAAGATTTTAAGTCTTTGGAACCTTTCACAAGATGTCTTTTCGTGCTAAATTGGTCATGCTTTTTACAACAGAGGTATCAAACTCGTGGGCTGCATGTGGTCCGCAACGAGAATTTTTGCGGCCCGGCAAATATTTCACAACACAATAATATATAATCTATAGGAAAAGCAACTGAAAAGGGGGAATTTAACGCACTTTCCGACGTACAACATGATTAAATCGTTTAGATGAGTGATCCGCAACCCCCGGTCCGCGGACCGGTACCGGTCTATAGATCAAATGGTGCCGGGCCGCCTAAAGAACATTAAACTATTGCCATTTTATTTAAAGTGGGGCATTTCTCTCGGATTTGCGCAACTTTTCACGGAAATCCCTTTATATTCCACGTTAAATCACTTTTATTCATTTTTGGTGTAACTATATTTTATTCTGAAGGCATATTTATAAATGTAACTAAATTAAAATTGTTAAATCAAAACAATCTAAATATAAACAATCAACGTGTCCCACCCTCAGCGGGCCGCGGTAAAATAATCAAACGTTGACCGGTCCGCAGCGATAAAAAGGTTGCGGATCACTGGTTTAGAAAGAAAAAAGAAATTCAAATCTTAGAACTGAATTTGAAATAAGATTTAAATATTTTAATTTCTGTGAATTTTATTGTAAATATTTGTAATTCTTCTTAACCTCAAATTTTTTTTAAATTTTTTTATTTCCCTTGAATGTGTGCTTAATACTTACTTCTGTAAGCCCCGTGTGATACTTTGTTGTGCACGGTGATTTTTTAATTGTTTTCAATAAAAAAAAATAAATAATAAAAAAAAATTTAATTTTTTGGAAGACAAATTTTGTTTGGTTTTGTCGATTTTCTCAACAAATATAGATTCAGTACCGAACCATAGGCAAATGGAGGTGATCGAGACTCAGTGTGACCGACTCAAATTTGAAGTCAAAATTCCTTGAAGTGGGTGCTCCAGAATTTTAACAAATATTTACCACGTTTGAAAATACTCCAAAAATTCACATATGAAATTATTTCCATGTTTGGAAGTACTTCTTGGTTCGAACAGTTATTTTCAGTTACGAAAGGAAATAAGTCTCTTGTTAGAAATAGTATTAAAATGACGTTCATTTTGGGTTGGTTTTGAATGTAATCGTTGCGAATAAAATTTCTCCCGAGACAGGAAAGATAGTGGAAGAGAAAAGATGTCGTGTCAGGACGCAACCCTTAAATTTTTGTTGTTATTTTATGTATGTTTATTATACTGTATTATTTGAAATAAATTTACGTTTTTAAAGATATCGATTTTTTTTTTCCTTCTTTTGTTTTTTTTGTGGCTCATCTAAAGCTATACCTTGTTTGCTTGGCCCAAGTTAGTTATTGAGTTCGACACCGTTGATCTACATTAAGTATTGTTTTAAGATGCATTCTTCTAAGAGGTTTTTTTATTTTTTTATTGTGATAGGATTCCTTATAGCAGCGTTTCTCAAACTGTGGTGCGCGCCCCCTAGGGGGGCGTGATAAACCTTTGAGGGGGGCGTGAGCATATCGAAACGTTGAAAATAAAACATTTAAAAATATTAATTTATTGAAAAGAAGCAAAACAACATACATTCTGACATAATAAATAAAATACGCATTTACACCAATATAATATATTTATATAAATGTATCAGTATTGCACACACTGTATTTGGTAATTAATTTAACAATGCCAAGCTAAGAACAATTTTAACAATAACCAGTGACTCCATGCGTTTGTTATACATAAAATTATATAAAAAAATGTAATATTTATCTTGATAATTTGTACGGTTTGTAATTAAATTCGTATTGAAGATTTACGTCGAAGTACATTTTATTATTGAATTCAATACATTGTTATTGTTTGGATGGGGAAGAGGGGGGGGGGGGAAAAAAATTATGTCGGAAAATTGGGTCGACACTTTGAGAAGCACTGCCTTATAGTTTTAAGGATCAAAAATCGACGAGGTATGAAGGCCACTAGTATGGAAATTTGAGGGGATGGGGGGTGTTTTTCTTCTACCAAAAACAAATATTTAATGAATGATAGTATGAGCAAAGTAAATTAGTTTAAAAGAGTTTTCCATTCACGCTTCATGAATAGTTTTAATAAAACATTGAGGCATTTTTGTTTAAATATAATAAATTAGGATTTTCCTAAGCGTTATTGTTAATTCGTAATATGAAATGAAAGCACAATACTTTTGCTAATAGTTCTTGAAAATTCGCTTTAAATAGTTTTAGAACACTTATTTCAAAATTTGTCTTTGAATGTATATGTTTCCGTTGAAGTGTATAATTCAGTTATTTCATAGAATAACTATAGGTATTTCATGAAATAACTAGACACAAGTCAATTAAAGTATATAAAATTATTGAATTCTACTCTTTAACTAGGTATTCTATAGAATAACTATAACTTGATCGTTAATGTATGAAATACGGAATTCGAAAGTTCTTTGAACCGGTGCTAGCTGCTTTTAGTCAGATTTGAACCATTTATAGCTGATTCGTGGAAGCATTGTTCTGATTAGGAACTAGGTATGGCTGAATAAAACAATTGTAGTCTAGTTCTCAGATCAGCACATGAGAGTGAGAATTAATTTCCATTGAAAAGGTTCCGAATATTGACACAACGCTTCTTTCTTTTGCAACATCCCAAAGTTGCGGCACTGGACAAGGATTTAAAAAGTGCTCGTGTAAAAAAATATGTTATGGTTAAAAATCTGTTTGTTTCCAAAATAATATGCAATGCAGTTCGAAGCATCATCACAGCAATCCTTGCTCTAATAAATAATGAAAAGTAAAATAAGGGTATTTCATAAAATTTAATTTAATATTCTTTTACATTTTTGTTTGAACATTTTACAAGACGTTTTTACGAAGCAAGAGTTTTTCTCCCCAACTATATTTTTTGATAATATTTAAATATAACTATTTCTGCAACATTTTGTTTCCTTCCCTTTCTGTGTAATTATTGTTAGCAATATGAGCAATAATAAATTATATCACCTGCTTTTCCCTATTATTTATCATTTAATCATCCGCAATAGAAAAAGTGGATAAAATGATTTTTTTTAGAGATTTTAGCTATTTATAAAATACCCCTTGAAGTAACTTTCAATTAACTTATAAAATAATTTTAAAATTGTTTTTTTTTTCACTTTAATGATCTATAATAAGTTATTCCATAGAATAACTAGTTATGTAATAGAATAACTAAGAGAAGTGTGGAATTTTTCGTCTATTATATACTTTGACTGACTTGTCTAGTTATTTCATGAAATACCTAGTTATTCTATAAAGTAATTGAACTATACATTTTAGCACGGTAACATATACATAGTATAATTCAAGCTTAAATACTTTTATGGAAACTTAACTATTTTGTTGAATACTTACCAATGTGTGTACACAAGATTAGGAAACGTGTTATTACTGTCTGGTATTCTTAAAATCAATCTTAATTGGTTTTCTAAGGAACTAAGAACACGTAAATAAATGACTTTCTTATTTTGTAAATCTGTTCTATTGTCAATCAGTAGTTCTGAAACATATATTTTGCTTACAGATTTTTAGCTCCAGTTTGAATCGATTGAGTAACTTAGCTTAATTTTTTTAAGCCGCTTTATTACTGGATTCAAAGCTATTCTGCCCGAATTTTTTGAAACGTTTCTGTAAAACTACAGCTTCTGTCCTTACAAAGTATGAATTGAATCCAACACATTACTTAAAATTTTCTGAATACGGTTATGCAAAATACAAGATTAAAGAACCGAGTTTAAAATGTTACTTTCTCCCATTAATTTAGAACAAGAATGCACGAAGTACAAAAATATTAGAGAATAATGAAAGTGTTATTCTATTATTTGAGTCAAAATTAAACAATGCTGCAAAAAAGTTAGAAACAATACCGCGACATTTGAAATTACTGTTCTTAATTATAATAAAAAGTGTTAGGGGTATATACAAATAAATGAACAATAAATTAATGAATACAGTTAATAATCAACATACCATGCAAAAGTTCCAAGAATAAAAAGGACCGAACTTATGTAATACACGAAACTCTTCACAATACGTATGTCTTACGGCTTTGTTTTCCTTTTCATTTTTAGCCACATTGGTCATTATTTAAATATAATTACATAAGGAAGTCTGGCATTTCGTGATATTTTTTTTTTAAAATATATGCTTGCAAAGAGAACAATGTCTTTAGGAAAATGATTTCCATTCTTACATATTAATATGCAGTTGGCAGTCAAAATAAACACATATTAATAAATATCTCACATAAAAATCTTAAAAGCCGAGCTTGATAATCTCAATAAATTGATCTTCTATATATAGTCGATACTATCGATAACTATTGTCCGTTGCAAATTTAAGTTTTTTAAAGATGTAAACATTTGATCTATTTATGAGCACTAAAAACTTTGAATACTGCAGTTTTTCAGTTTTCAAAGTAGTACTTTCTGATAACTTTGAACGAAATTTTTAAAGCCTAATTTTGGAAATTAAAGCTTACTTAAATCTCAGTAAACCCCCTGGAGAACTTTATGGAAAGTGTGTTCTTTGACGTATACAGTGAAATACATTTAAGGTATCCGACTACGTTCGGAACCGTGATTTTGCAAACGCGTATAAATGGATAATATTTATGAAATTTAGTGTCCCTTAGATTAGAAAATGTATATGAAATTGTTTTACGAATATTATTACAATAAAAAATTATTTAACTAAATGTTAATTTCGTATTTTTCATGTTAAGTTTATATATACATTATATGTATGTTATAGTGGGTGAGAGACCTGTGAAAGTGAAAATTCGTCTGAGAAAGGGTTAGGGAATTCACAGGAAACCGTGAAGTAAAAAGTCAAAAACACACGATACCGGATGGGCGACATAAAACTTATACAGTGAGAAATTATGTATATAGTTGCATCTGAATAACGTATCCTCAAAACTCAAACTTCTTACGGTTACAGAAAAATTAATCTTGCTTAAATATCAAATCGGTTTATATAATATTGTTGATAACTTTATAAAAATGGAACTCAAGAAAGACCCTGTTAGGATTTCAAACGTGGAATATCAAAACTTTCCGCAGATAGGAGGAAGATTTATCCCGCGAATAAAAATGAAATTTTCAATAAAACAAGTAACTCATGAACGTATCATGCACCTTTTCAAGAAGTTCGATTTTATTAACACGCTTTTATAAGCTTCACTTGTATGTAATGGAATCTTTGAACTCGACTTTTACCCACTTTAAAAGATCAGATTAATTCGAAATATTGCACACTTGTCAAAGACCGATGGCAATACAATAATTTCTTAATTTTGTTTCATTGTCCTGATCAGGATCATCAGGAATAACTATTTCTATATTTAGCAACTAATTCATTATACCATTTCCAGATTTGGTGACTAATTCCAGATCCCATCTCCAGATTTGGCGACTAAAAGATTAAGTCATAACCCTAAAAGCGAAAACGTATGTCAGCAATTTCTTACCATAATATAAACAATTGTCTAATTTTTCTGAAAATAGAAATTAAAAAAACACTCGTGCATGGAGGAAAAAAATAACCAGGCCATATCGACGTACTGATAGGATGGCAATGGGTATTCCCGATTCTAGAAAATGACACATTTAAGATTAATTCATCAATGAATAAATTATAGTTTAAAAAACTAAGAATACGTTCTTTTATCGTAGATCGAACTAAAAAATGAAAAATAAATTATTGTTTAAAAAAACTGAAAAATGCACTTTTATGGTTAATAGAATTAAAAAGTAAAAAAAAATAATTCTTAATATAAAATGATTAACGAGAAAATTAATGTCATTGTGGTAAAAGTGTGGGGTGCTTTGTACTACATTTTTACACTAACTCAGCATTTCGGAATAGAATTAGTAAGAAATTATGACAATTGATATAGAGCACCCCACGCTTTTACCCCAATGACATTAATTTTCTCGTTAATCATTTTATTCTTATATTAAGAATTATTTTTTTACTCGTTAGTTCTATTAACCATAAAAGCGTGTTTTTCAGTTTTTTTAAAATATAATTTTTTTTTGTAATAAGGATCCCAAATAAGGCTGCAATATTCGAGCGGATAACAGCAAAATACAGACCTTTCAAAGCAAGCTCATTAGAAAAAGCTCGGGTTTTGCGTTTGAGAAACCTAAGTTTTTTATTTGCTTTAAAGACCAAGCCATCAATACGTTATGTAATATCAAGTTCTGTATTAAATGAAACTGTAACAGAGACAGTTTGAACGAAATAAGATGTATTATTGATTAGAGAGAAATAAAATATAAGTTGCGATTTTTTAGTTTAGCTTAGAATGCTTCATTTTTCACAATTTAAAAGTAACCTGATATATCCACACACCATTGAAAAAAATCCAGGTCATTTTATAAATAGCACTAACGCAGTGGTCTTCTAACTGTGTTCCACAGAACCCTGGGGCTCCACAATAAAAAAATCGAAAAGAAAATTATGAATGTGTTTGCAAAATGAATTCACGTTTCATCTGAAGTTTGTATAACTACACAAGAAGTATCTAAAGTTCATCCCAGTCATTAAAACTCAAAATTTTATTTATACAGATTATAACTGTATTTTGTAACACTTTTTCAATTTCTACTATTAGCTCTCTCTATTTATTTATTTCTTTATCTCGGTGGAATTTTCAATCGTTAATAAAATACATTTTAAAGCGCTCCATTGAGCTGAAATTTTATATACTGAATTATTTTGGATGACAATACAATAATTTAATTGTAATTAATAAAAATTAATTGATTAAAATTAATTATTTAAAGAATTACAAATACAGCCACGTTGGCATCATTTTTGACGACTTAGCGACCCTTTTGACGACTTGTATCAAAATTTGAAAAGGTTTTTTCTCACTTTTTAAGGCATTCAGTTGAACTGAATTTTTATGAAATTATTTCGATACTTTAATGATAATAAAAATTAATTACCACTTAATGTTGTGATTCTGTCATATGTATATACATATTTATATTAATTGTAACTATTTAATAAAAAGTAGCTAAAATAAAATTTTTCTTTATTGATCTAAGTAGGAATTGACTTGAAATTTTTTTTATCACTTGTTATACTTTTATTATAGTATAATAAAGGAATATAAAAACGTGCATTTTTCTTATATGCATGTGAATATTCTGTTGTTTACTATCGCGGGTTCCCCGAAATAATTTCATACTCATTGGTACAATACTTGGCAGAGCTAAATAGTTTTCTATTTAGAAATGCATCTTTTTTTTCCATTTGTGAGAAAAAAACTTATTAACAGATTTGGCATTAAAATCTACATTTAAGCAAGACCAGCTCCAAAATTTTTGGCTGCAAATTCATACAAAATGAAAAAAATTTCTCACACAGCTATAAACATTTAAATGCCATTCAGAATAATGTATATAAAGAGAAAACACATTCCTCAACGCGTGAGTGGATACAAAAATAAAATACTAAAACAAATTAAGAGCAGAATATGAAATGGGACGGCAAATCATTTCAATAGACATAAATTTTGACAATTTGTAAAAAAAAAAAAATGCAAGCAGATATCTCAGTTACCAAATATAATGCATGTGGATAGGTGACACTTGGATCACAAATTAATATTATCACAATGTGAGAAAATTATATTAAAATTACAATAAAATCTTTTAATAACAAATGCATTAATATTTTAATTGTCTTTATATAAATTACGTATAACATGTCGATCTAATTTATATATTATTTTGAGATATATTTTTTTAAGTGTGTGTGTGGAATGAGAGGTTCCACAAAAACACGGTATAGTTCTAAGGGTTCTGTGAGTCGAAAAAGTTTGTAGACCACTACGATTATCGATATTAGATTTACCAACTTAAGCAATTTTTAAGTAATTGGTAAATAAAAGATACTAGGAGAATTTTAAAGTGTTATAAAAGGTCAACCATACAAAAATACCTGTATATAATTCAAAGAGCAAATGCAATCAGCAATTAATTTATCGCGACGCCTTTGTCGAAAAACAAAACTCCGCCCTTTGTACTGATTCGTTCGAGGCATCTTAATAATACGCCCTCTAAAGCGTGAAATGTTTCTTACTCGGCAACCCCGGTTAAAACTTCATTTAAGCCAACTTATATTAAGTGCTGTAAAAAAATAAAACATATTAATTAGACAAATTTGACCTATCTGTTGATTGTGTGTTATTAACTGCTTTCTATTTTTTGATTAGTTATTGTTTACTTGTGGATTACCATAAAATCAGGCATGTAATTTGCACCTATACCTTCAAGCTGCAGTTTTTAATTTTTAGGTATGCTCGCCGTATAACGCGCCCCCCTTTTTTTACGAAGAAACTTAAAATATACATGCGCAATGCTCTTACGTTTGGAAGTAATTTATTCGAGTTATTATCCCAGGTTTTTTAAAAAAAATAGTATACTTCTTGAACTACAACTCTAAGTTCGGTAAGTTATTTGTTTTTAATACGCAGTGTTTCGATACAGAGATGTCTAATTTTTTTTGTTCACCTCTTTTTCTGTTTTTAAGGCTATTATTTTTATACTCGAGGTGAATAATGCGCACCCTTCTATTTGGATGTTATTTTTTGTGCTAAAAGTGTGCATTATACGCCATACCAGTGGTTCTCAAACTTTAAGTATTTGCGACCCAATTTTCTATTTAAATTTTCATCGCACACCCTCCCCCCATAAAATAACATTGCATTGAATGCAATTATAATGTTATTTGATAATAAAGCTATAATACGACTTTCATTATAGTAACCGTGTAGTAACAGGTGTTGATGGAAGAAGAAAGGCAGATGAGCTTGGGTATGTTATTCCTCTTTCAACGAGAACTTAGTTGGGAGTAGTGTATTTAGCTCTATTTGTCAGAGAAATAATTTATGTCTATATTTTTAAGTTCAGATTAGAAGTCTTTTATCCTGTTGTATCTGGCAATGAAAGAATCTGATGATGGATTTAATGAGTTGCCTAAGAACAGTAAAACCAGCTAGGGAAAATAATAATATAGTAACGGAGTGCGCGGAATAAAGATGTTTAATATCTTCACTTTCTGAAATGGATGTAAACTTATATCCTTTATAAAATATTTAATCATGGTGTAAGAATTAACACCATATCCACACAAATTATCAAGATAAATATTAAATTTTGAATATAATTTTTGTATATGACAAAACCATGGGAGTGTTAATTATTATTAAACTAGTTCTTCGTTTACTATTGAGAAATTTATTATCCATTACCATTGTAGAGTGCTGATAAATTTATAAGCATATTATATCAGTGTAAATGTGTATTTTATTATTTATTATGTCAGAATGTATTTTGTTTTGCTTTATCTTCAGAAAATTAATAATTTTTTGAAATAATCTTTTATTTTTCGATATACTCGTGCCCTACAGTTTGAGAAACGCTGCTCCAGACTATGGGATGTATAATTTTAAGTTTAAATACTTAACCCGGGAGAAGGCACGTACTTGATACTAACGTTAGATGTCGTGCGGGGTGACGAAGTGACCCCAATCCCCTTTTTATGATTATTTTTATTGTACACGATAAAATCGTAATTCCGGTGAATAATTTAACTAAGAGAAAGTATACTAACCTACTTCTAATGACTTTTCCATTTTTCTACGATAATTTGAGAAAAATTCCAATCAAACTGAACTAAAATGTTTCAGATGTGCGTGACTTTAATAAAGGACGCAAATCATAGACACTTTTCACTAAGGTTACATGAATGATATTTATAGGCAACACTCTCATATTTTTTGTTCAAGTTATTGTAGTTTAATTGTCCTTTGATGATCGACAAGTAGTATGTTGAACTTTTCCTTCCTTGTGTCTTTTTGACAGGGGCAGTGTGTCTTGTAATGCACTTGAGGCTTCATATCTTTCTTGATGAAGTTTTTCAGGTAGCATTTGAAGAATTTTCTTCCATCTCAAACGTTTTATATTCATCGCTTTTTTGAAATTTGTTTTCGCTATGATGATTGATATCTATTATTTCACCAGGTTATTCCCTTGCTTCATCAGTTTCAACCTAATTCTCTAGAGATCGCAAATGCCCATTTCTTTTTTTATATGTATTGTGTTCATTTACGTTGATAAACCATACTGAGCCGTATAACACAGCTATCAAAACCACTAACACAGGGGAAACACTGTCGTTTACAGGGGAAAAATATAGCCTGTTCAAAGAAAATATTTTTTAATAAAAGTCACCCCAAACTCAGGAACTCAGTCACCCCAAATACCTTAAGATTGTAAAAAACGTCATAATGAAGTATGTCATATAGGAGGATACTGAGAAAGCCATTTGTAACAAATAGTTTTCTCAGAATTTAAAATTTCGTTCAATGACGTCTTAAGACTTTTTGAGGCCATGGGCCCCTATTTAAAAGTAGGCCTTACCTGTTACCTTTAAAGTGACAGTAAACAACATTCGTTGTTAAATATTCAAACAAACGGTTTGACACAAATAAATGTGCATGGCTCACAATCTCACAAATCTTGGCGGAAACTAGTTCGACCGACGATAGCATTTTTACTAAATGATTTGACTGATCGTTTGGGGTCTTTGGCTTAGGCTTAGGCATGGACAACGGTCATCACATAACAGTCATACCACTATTACCAGTTGATATGTAGTTTGAAATTTCCGATTTTTCGGAGAATATGTACCGGAATAATATTCGAAGATTAAAATTATTCAAATCATGATCATCATGATCTTTTTAAGGAGATGTCAGAAGGAAACGAGGCCCCCACCAAGGATGAGGCCCTGGACCCGAGCCCAGTTGGCCCATGCCTCAAGACGTCCCAGATTTCGTTAGCCTGAGAGGATTCTGTGCCACGCGCGACCGCCCCCGGGTTAAATTTCCAATTTTGAAATTTACAGCACCCAAATTAAATTTCCAATTTTGAAATCTTATTAATTCCTTTTTAGGCGTATCCTTATCACCAAATTTTTATTTTGTTGTTGAAAAGTTCTTGAAATACGTAGATTTTTTCAAATGTTATTGGGATCGAAAGGATAATTTTGTAATGATATTTTGAGAATTTTTAACATTTGTCATTTCAATGTATGTCACCTAAAATACCTAATTCAATATAGCGTCTTATAAAAGATTTCTAGTGAGTTTTTCCGAATATAAGAATATTTAGCGTTTAAAGTTTATGAATTAATTTCTATTTAATAGATATTAAACACAGTTATATTGCTTAACTTTCTTTTAAAATCAATACAGTGAATTGAAATACCTATTTCCCACAGCTTTTTGTGGCATTTTTAATTTTAAAAGTAGGTTAAAGCAGCGTTTTTTAACTCTATTTTAGTGTTTTATCGTGGAACAGTAAGGCAGAGCTTCTCAAACTTTCAACACTTGCGATCCAATATTCAATCACAATTTTCATCGCGCCCCCCTCCATACAATAACGATGTATTGAATTTGACAATACGATAATTTGACGCTAAAGCTACAATACGATATTAACCTCTTCTCCTCCGGCGTATATAATCGTCTCGCTCAGACAGTGCGTAAATTGCCCAGGACGTATATATACGTCTTTTTGAAATATGTTCACTACTATCCATAAAATTATTCCGAAGACTTTGGAATACAATAAAATGACTTTAACATTGTTTGAGAAGGAGGATTTACTTATTTCACAGAGGATTTTGTTATTTTCCTTTTCTCCCTCCCCCCCCCCCCCCCAAATGCAACACATATGCGTACTTACATGCAAAACGGTGGCATTGGGGAGTGAATCGCGTAACTTTTAATCTTCAGTTAAGGGATTAATTATAAGCCGTACAAATGATCCGGATAAGTGTTGATTCTTGCATATAATTTTATATTTGACCAACCGCGCGCGTTGCTGTTACTGGTAATTATTAAATTTGTTCTTAACTTTTAGTATTGTTAAGATAATTATAAAGTTCATAGTGCAGTATTGATACATTTGTACGTGTATTATATCAGTGTAAATGTTTTTTCTTCATTATGACAGAATGCATTTTGTTTATTTTACTTTCAAAAAATTATTAATTTTTTGAAATAATCTTTTGTTTTCGACTTTTCAGTATGCTCACGCCCCTTTCTTTCTAGGGTTATCACGCCCTCTGGGGGGCGCGCCCCACAGTTTGAGAAGCGCTGCAGTAAGGTTAATAATTAGGGCTAGCGGCATGATCTTTAATGATATAAAATTGTGTAACTCAAACAATTTTTTTACCTTTTTATTTCTAATAAAATTTATATAGTATATTTAACACAATAAAAGGTATAATACTCTCAAATAATACTTCAATTTGAAAAACTAGCTAGGACCGATCTTAGGGTGTCGGCCGCCCGCGTGCGAAGACCTAATGTGCCTCTTCTCTTGAGAGTTTTTCACATTTTGACTAATACTTAACATTGACGTTATAAATTCATCTACCCATATAAGAGTAAACAGTGAAACATAGTAGAAATGTAAATAGACACAAAAATAACTTCTTTCCTCTATTTCGTTTTTCTAAATTGTAAGGCTATTATTAAATTGAAAGCTTTTAATTTCTCCAAACGCATATTTAGTTTAAATACTTCTATGTCTTAGGTCAGTGCTTCTCAAACTGTGGGGAGCGCCCCCCCCAGGGGGCTGTGATAACCCTAGGAGGGGGGCGCAATCTTATTGAAAAGTCGAAAACAAAAAATTATTTTAAAAAATCATTGATTTACTAAACATAAACAGAGTACATTCCAACATGATGAAAAATATAATACACATTTACACTGATATAATACACTTAAAAATGTATATGTACTATGTATTTTATAGTTAATTCAACTATACTAAGTTAAGCACAAGTTTAATATTTACCAGCGACCCCATGGGTTTATTATATATAAAATTATATACAAAAATCAACACTTATCTTGATAATTTGTACAGTTTATAATTAATCTATTAGATGTCGATTAAATGCTTTGCGATTCGCTTCCCAATGCCACCGTTTTCCACGTAGGCGAGCATATGTGATGTAGGGGGGTGGAGGAATAAATAATGAAATCCTCTGAAATAAGTGAATTCTTCGCAATCACTGTCAGGGTCCATTTATTACATTCCAAAGCCTTCGGATTAATTTTATGGATATCAGTGAACAGAAAATATCGTATTTTGAAAAGACATATATTTAACGCAATTTACTCTCTGGCTGTGAAAGACGTTTATATACGCCGGCGGCGGAGAGGTTAAAGTTGTAATGTAGCTTTAGCCTCAAAGTATCGTATTATCGAATTCAAAACATTGTTACTGTATGGAGGGGCGCGCGATGAAAATTGCGATTGAATATTGGGTCGCAAGTATTAAAAGTTTGAGAAACACTGTCGAAGGTAATATTAACTGTATTAAATATTTTTGTAAAGCAACTTTCGCAAAAATCATTTTTGATATGCCTTTGTTAAGCCTCAATTCACAATATACCTCCAGTACCACCGATTAGCACAAAAACATATTTAAAAAAAACTTTTCTTTTGATATTGCTGATTCAGCTGCAAATTTTGCTGACAAATGAATAATGTTTAAAGAGTAGACACTAATGGATTATGGACCAGCACTTTGTGAACTAATATTATATTTTTCTTAAAATATGCTATGTTATCGAGAAATAGGAACTTGTTTTGATTTTTCAGTAACTGTTTAAAATTCAGCATATTTATTCAATTGATTATAAGTTTTATTTTGAGAAATTCGTAAAAAATTTTGTTTGACATTGAATTATATGCGACCCGTGGTCGCCTATTTTTTTGGCCTCCCGCGTGCGGTGCACGAGCTGCCCACCTGCTATGATTGGCTCCGAGACTGGCAAATAATCTTGGCGGCCCAGTACCTGCAAATATTTTTCGAAGACCGGCTGTTGAAGAACGCTGGTACTTCATTTCTTATTTTAATATGATTTGAACATCAAAATATTTTTTATTAATTTTGAAACTCAAACTAATGAATTTGCCAAATATATTTTTTTTAAAAAAGGAACATTCTTTTTATTTAATAATAATTTGCAAAACATTTATTCATAAAGCTTATTTTTAAATATTACATCTTTTTAAATTAAGAACTTTTTGTTTTATTGTTATATTTTTAAAACACTTAAATTCTTTCCAATATAGATGTTTAAAATAAACATTTTTTTAATGAGTTATATTTTTGCAACTTATTAACACTTATTATAAAAAAATAAACGCATTTTAAGAATACATATAATTAAAATCTTTTCTCAGTAGAAAAATATTATTTAGATT
>BMAV01007661.1:385713-398064 GCA_019973955.1 Trichonephila inaurata madagascariensis
TATAAGTGATTTTTTTTGGTACTTAAAATGAACTTTCTCCTCCATAAATTTAAGATACAGAATGTTTAAGTAGTATTTTTCTTTAACGATAAAAAAAAGTTACATTTTTAAAATATTTTTTATCATTTTATATATTTACAATTAAAATGTATTAGGGATCTTTTTCAAGTTTAAACATTTTCCCTCCAAAATATTTATTTTGAAAGCTTCTTTAACTTATTTCATTTGATTCCTCTAAAGCAGTGGTTCTCAAGTGGTTTTGTTGTGGTACACTTTTAACAATTTCGAAATCTGGCGGCACACTAACATTAAAATAAGCTTAAAAAGCATATTTTTCTTATCTATAATACATTATATGTGTATAAAGGCGTTTATAATAATAATTTTCAATGTTTGATAAAATAATATGTTCGACAAAGACGACAAAATGTTTATTGAGTAATTAATTACAAATTAATTATAAGAATACATTTAATGCGAAATTTGAGCTTGATGAATTTTGATAATTTCGTTTAGATTGTGGGACGTAAAAATGATAATACCACTCACATTTTGTCATCTAATTTTAAAAGTCTCGCCTTTTTTTTAAAGTTTTTGTATTTGTTAATGCTGAAAATTCGAATTTACTCAAATAAAATGTAGAAAATTGTAACAGTATTTTTAGCTTTTTTTGGGGGCTATTATGCGATAATCGCTTCTAATTTTAATCCAAAATAAATTAATTGACTTTTTCAAATGTTTTAAAATTAAATCTCGATTATTACAGAGCGAAATTAGTTTTTCCTCTTCTTTTCAAGTTAATTCATATACAGATATATCCGTACACAAATATATTCAGAGCCCAATCAAATTTTTTTATATCCATCTATCCATGAAATGTTAAGTTAAATATACCACGAATAACCTTAGTTTATTTTTATAAAACGGCAGCATGATTCAGTTCCAGATTTTATTTTTTTTAGAGTATAATTAACAATTAAAAAAAAAAAAATTGGCGATACACTTCAAAAATTTGGCGACACACAAAAGTGCCGCGGTGCAGTGGTTGAGAATCACTGCTCTGAATATTGAACCTTAAGAAGAAGATTTGATTTATTTAAAATAATGGAAAAAACATTTACAAATAAAAAAGTTATTAAAATATTTTTAAAACAAATGCCTTTTGCATGATATATTGATGCTCTTTATAAAAATAATTCTTATTGGATTTTTCTGGAAGATCTTGTGGAATCAAAAGATTTCAGAATTTTATAAATAACGTAGTTCTCCTAATGAATTGTTGTAATGTTTTTTACTAGCCATAGGAAGTCTGGCATAGTTAAGTATGTACAGATTGTTGTATATATTTGTAGGTATTTAATTTTTTTTCACTATAAAATTTAATCAAGTTGCTTTTAACGTAAGATTTCGTAGCTTATTTTTTGTCATGACTTCTTTGCTATCGTAAGGTTAAATTATAATGTAAGAAATTTTTTTTTTCCTTTTTTCCCAACGTTATTTTATAAACTTTAAAACGCTATATAATCTCTGTTTTGATCTGAAATGATCAATTTATCTTATTGTATTTGCTAGAAGAAAAGCAAATTGCATTAGAAAACAGAACGAAAATTGTTTAGGTATCATTAATGTTTCATATTTCTTTCCTTAAAAACCAAATAGATATTTATAAAATTTCTTTCAGGTTTCTAGTTTCAAATTCATGTAATAAGAAACTCAGTTTAAAATGCAAATTATAGTTTTATCAAGCCAGAATTTTTTTCTTCCAAGTTATCATTTAAATCTAACATAAATAAGTAGTATAACAAATAAGACAGACATAAAAAATGTAACTTAGTTTTTTTTAATGGGAGACTTCTTGTGAGGTATCCGACTACTTGCGACAACTTTTTTTTAAAAAAAAGATGGAGATATGGGGATTTTTTGTGGCTTTTAGATTTATTTCGTACATTTAAAGAAAAATATTCTAAAATTAAATTAAGATAAGCAAAAAAAATGGGGAAAAATTGGTAAAAATTTACAGAAAAATACCTAAACGGGGGCCCATTTTGTACAAAAAGTTTACAAACAAACTTTTCTGTTTTGATGTGTTGCTTTGCTATTCATTTTTAAAATGACCTTCAGATAAGAGATATTTTATTTTTTACAAAAACTAGAGCACTTTATATTTGTTATTTTATGAAATTATTTAAAAAAAAAACAGTGATTATAACTGTACATTTTGTAATAAAACAGTGATTGATAAATCTGAAGGTTAAAACACTTCTACAATTGTACAGAAGATAGACAAAAAATTTCAGTTAATTATTTTGAAAACTTTTTGAGTAATCGCTGTCCCCGTTTAAGGATTTTCAATAAAAAAAATTTGAGTAAAACGCATTTTAAAGTATGTCACCTTGCTTAAAGTAGTGGCATCTGCTTTAAAACTAAAACACTTGCAGTTTTTATTCTAATTAATGGGAAATAATAAACTTGGTATTTTTTCTAAAGCTAATCAGATGGCCTAAAAAATAAAATCATAAAAAAATTTGTCAATTTTTTGCAAAGTTCACAATTTTAGCATAATCGGATACCTTAAGAGCTCATTTTTAATTTAAAGTAGAAAAAAAAGCGCTTACTTTTATTTGTAAAAATAAATTCTTCATAAGCAAACACCCTCTTTTATCTTCTATTATTAAAATATACTCCGACATTCAAACATTTATACAAGTCTCATTTGTTAACGAATAAAATAAAACAAGTTTTTTGAACATACATTTAAGTATTAATTAACATTTTGTAAACCTTTATATTTATTAGTCATTATTATACAATTACTCTTATCATTGATACTTAAATATAAAACTTCCAAATGAACAAAATATAAATATTACCTTTTTGCAGCCAAATGACTCTGGTATTCTAAGTACCTTCTGATGACTCACTTCACCAAATGATCAAATTTTCAGGTCTACTACTCCTATATACCAAATTCTTAATCAATTGGTATTTCCCGTGTTAAAAGAGTGACATATATTTTTTCCATCACGAGCTCTGAAGCAATTTGCTAAGGGTTTTTCCATTTCAAAATGCCCTTCATTTTTCTTCACTGAATTGTGTGCGTAGTTCACCTCTACCCCTCCCTTCACTTATCAAGGGAAAACATGGTCCATTTCCGATAATTAATACATTTTGTGTTTCCGGTGGCAACGGTAATTAGAAACACACTCAAAAGACTGTGGAAAAAATTATTCTCTTCGAATGTTGAAACGTAGTTGGAATTTACTTTGATGATGCTCGTAAGTTAAGATAGATTTCAGAAAAAGAATATCTAAAAATAGGATATGATAATGTCTTTTAAAACTGCAAATAATTTAACTTAATTGATGTACTTTAAATATATTTCATTTCCAACAATTTCAAGAATCGAGAAGGTATTGCCTTTCACATCAAACTGAAAATTGTTATATTGGCTAGTTAAGCTGTGTAAAATTGATATTGTATTGGTGAGTTTTATATATTTCGAACTATTAATAGCAATATATACATAACATATTAAAAATGTTAACGCGAAAAATTTAATCGACAGAATCACCTAAATGTGACGTAATAGTGCATATTTTATATATATATAAATTTAGAATTTTAATATATTCAAATATTTTCAATATATTTAATTTTTTTGCCGAAAATTTTAATTTCATACAAATATTAGACTTAAAAATATTCTAAGAAATTATAATCCCATGTGTTGATGTGACTTAATTTTTCACTCCTGGGACTAACCACTCCTAATTTACTTAGGTTAAAATTAAAAACCAGGGAACCAAAATATGACTATCGTCATCTTAGCACAAACAATTTCATCCTTCTTATTAATCCAAATAAATTTTATCTGTAGTATAACTTTTATTTATATTTCATTATGAGTAATTTTATTTCTCTTTTCATATTGTTTTGCGTATGTCACAAAAATAAATAAATAAATATATTTTAATTGTTATTAAAATACAACAATTTTTTTTTGTGACGAGGAATGCTTAGCGTTACAAAAATTATAGAAGGGGTACACTTGTGTCAAGTGTTTGGGAAACACTGGTATGGGAAATGAATTGGAAGATACGGGAAATATACACTGTTCAAAACTATGAACTAAATGAAATCTCGGGAAATCATAACGGATCGAACTACCATGAGATTGAAAGTGAACTTTTACAATCATAAAAGAATATAGGGTGTAATACATCCCTAAAATTGCATTTCTTTCATTCCCACTTGGATCTTGTCTCCGTTAAAAACAAACATGGGAAACATTTTTACCACGATATTTCAGCCATGGAAAAGAGGTGTTAAGGAAGTGGAGTTCAAGACTGCGTGGTGATTCCTTCTGGACACTTAACCTTTTCGTGGGTCTTGGGAAGGTTACTTTCCATCCACATGATCTTACAAAATACACCTGAGAGAAGCGAAAAACCCATTCTAAATATTGACCTTGTTATTATAACGATGGAAAGACTAATTCCCAATTCAGTTTTGTGCTACTGCACATAGTCCAGTAATTATAACATCTGTAAATCAGACAAAAGAAGATGGTACTAAAGAAGAAGTACCTTGTCCAAATCTCTGTCACTGTATATAATAGATGTCATGGGAGAGGTTGATCACATCGATTAAAATAAAAGAAAGAAAGATACCAAATAAGAAGATCTGTAAAATGGTGGCATCCATTCTTTTTCTTTCTTATTGACCTTGCCATCATAAATGTTTTCATACTGCTGCAAGTGAACAAAAGAAACAGAAGACCAGCTAATATTCCGTTTGCATTAGCACATCAGCTAATAAACGGATATTCCTCAAGAAAAAGGAAAGGACGCCCTACTAGCTTCCAAGCAGAGAAGTGTGTGGTTCCGGATAATATGTACTTGGCCAGTGTGGGGAATCATATGCCAAAGGTGGTTTCCTATGGAAGTTGTAGGAAATGTAGCAGAAAGGGACAAGAAAAGAGAACCCGCTACATGTGTGCGGAATGTGATGTTCCTTTGCGCACTGCAACATACTTATAATCTTTTGATGGCAAATAATCACCATTAAATTTAATTTTCTTTATGACGGTGAATGGTTTCTTGGGAAATATACTTCCCACCCCTAAAATTTAAATTTAAATATTAAATTCTGCAAAATAAAATATATTTCCTTAAATGCTATTGTTTAATTGTTAATAAAACATGAAAAACTATGAGAAAATCAAAAGAGAAAAAAATGGTCCTCGAAAATGGTTAAGCGGGATATTCCAGATGCCAGATTCAGCACCTCCACATTTTAAGTGAAATAGGTAGTATCATATGTATATGTTCTTTCCAGCATTTTGTTCTTAATTAACATGCGTGGAGCAAAAGAACCATCGGTGATGGAGAAAAACCACTTACATATTTGAATTTAGCATAAAATGTTCTTTTTGGACCACGCCTTTTTTCTACTCCTCCCCCCCCACTAAAATAATTTAATTAGTGTTAACTAGTTTTATTTATCATAAGTGCGTTAATGTATTATAAGCAGCAGATGTATTATAAACTTTCAAACTCCTATAATGAGCATAAGGAGAAAGTAAGCACAACTTGAAAATAAAAATATATATAGTACACATTTAATAGTAAATTTTATACATTATGGAACAGAAAATTTAAGATGTTTCACATTGAATACGCAAAGCATTACTTTTTCATTTTTTAAAATAATAATATAAAAATAACACAACAAATCTCTGAGAAAATTAATTTTTTTAAGCAAAATGTAACAATTTTCAAATGATAAATTAAAAAACATCTCTAATTTTAATAATTTTTATAGTTCATTCTTGCAACAACAACACAGGGGTTAAATGGTACTCAAATTAGAGAAATATAAGTTCACATTTATAATTTCTTTCTCAATACCGTTTTCTTAAGTGTTTACATATACAGTGCACCACAAAAGTGTTCGTACACTTGCAATTTTCTATAAAATTTAACGTTTTCGACTAATAAAAGTTAACATATCGAAATTCTAATTTTTTAAAAAAATATTTGCTATTGGTTCTTATTGGAATACCATAATAATTTTATAAAACAAAGTATAACTATTATTTAAAAAAAATTAATGAAAGAAAAACTACTAAAAAATCATGTTACAAAAAAGTCTACGTACACTTAAATAAATCTCAACATAGTGTTAAATATTGTATTTGTTTCTTAATTTAGTTCTTAGTAAGATATTTTTAACGTTCACACAACTTTAAAACGTCATGGTATAGATTTCATCAGCATTTTGTAATTCGGCTGGGGGGTAAATCGGTTTCAGGATTAGGTAATTTGGCATTTTTTGATGATATTGTGAATCATGAACTCTATTTAAATATTTTAAAGAAAATTTTTAAATTAGTCGCCCAAAATTATAGGATTGGAGACTACTTCATTTTTTAACAGGCTAATGATGCGAAGCGCATTGCTCTCAATGTACGCCACTGGTGTCTCTATAACTGTCTCCAAATTCTGAAAACATCCGCTCGATCACTTTATTTAGCCCAGTAAAACATATTTGGGGAGAATTTGATTAAAAAAAAAGAAAACATGACATATAAACACATAATGTGAAGTAAAAACAATAATCACAGAAACATGGAGGAAAATCGATGCAGAAAAAATTGATTAATTCTATATCAAGACGTTTAAAAGTTGTTGTGTACACTAAAAGATATCGTACTTAGTACTAAACTAAGAAAAAAAATACAATATTTAATGATATGTTGAGATTTTTGTTAAGTGTACGAAGACTTTTGTGGCGTAACTTTTCAGTATTTTTTATTATTATAATTTTTTAATAATAATAATTATACAATGTTTTAAAAATTGATTACTTAAATAAGAACAAGTTGCCGATATTATAAAAAAATCATAATCTGATTTATTAATTTTCATTAAACGGAAGAATTAAATTTTATAGAAAAATTGCAAGTGTATGAACACTTTTGTTGTCCACTGTATATTAAATATTCCATCTAAGGAGCTATGTTTTAATCAAATGGTATAGAGAAAATTTTGTATTAAAATTTCTAGTAAATATCTTAGGTATGAATCATCACATTATAAAAGGATTTAAAAAGCAAAAGCTATACATATCTGTAATAACATTTTAATAAATTCTAGTTTTTTTGTTTTTAATGACTCTTGCAATAAGTTTAAAAAATTCTATTATTTTGATTATTTCAATGTTTAGAAGAAAGTAACACCAAATGGAGTAAGAGACAAAAAGCTATGCTTGTAAAATATGTATTCCATTTTATCGATTGTTAAATATATCTTATTTTTCAATTAGTTTAGATTTCATTATTAATCTTGAATTTCCGTGATACTTTAAGATCTTTTTCGAAACGACGTTTATCATAGAAAGCGAAAGAACAGAGTCGATAAAAAGTACAAGTAGTTTTTTTATTATGAAATCGCTATTGTAAAGTATTTAAGAATAAAATGTAAAAGTGTTAAATTAATTCAAATTTGTGCTTTTTTAACAATTTGAGAGTTTTAAACATAATTATTCATAAAGTATTGTGTGTGTGTGATTTCAGTATTTATTTAAAAAGGAGGAAAAAAAAATACAGTGGACTACAAAAGTGTTCGTACACTTGCAATTTCCCACAAAATTTAATGTTCCGACTAATAAAAATTAATATATCGGAATTATAATTTTTGTATGATATCCGCAACTTGTTCTTAATGGAATGACATAAGCAATTTTTTAAATATAGTATAGCTGTTATTTTTAAAAATTAATAATCAAAAAGCTACTAAATAATTTTGAAAACAAGTCTTCGTGCACGTAACAAAAATCTCAGCTTAGCTTTAAAATTGTATTTCTATCTTAGTTTAGTACTTAGTACATCTTTCAATGACCACAACAACTTTTAAATGTCTTGATATAGATTTGATCAGTTTTTTGTAATTTCTGCATCGATTTTCCTCCATGCTTCTGTGAATATGATTTTTACTTCCCATTATGCGTTTATATGTGATGTTTTCTTTTTTTTTTAAATCAAATTCTCCCCAAATATGTTCTACTGGGCTAAATAAAATGATTGAGGAGGTGTTTTCAGAATTTGGAGATAGTTATAGAGATACCAGTGGCCTACATTGAGAGCAGTGCGCTTGAGTTAAATAGAGTTCTTGATTATTTAATATATAAAATATTTAAATAGAGTTCTTGATTCACAATATTATCAAAAAGTACCAAATTTTCTAATCCTGAAGCCCGTTTAGAGCCCCACGCAAGAACAACTCCAACTCCATACTGAAGCATGGAAGTTGAGGTGTTCTTGTTCCACATAAATTCATAGGATTAAATTCTTTATTTTTCATTTACAAACTATTATAGGACCATTCTCCAAATTCTAAAAACACCTCCTCAATCACTTTATTTAGCCCAGTAGAACATATTTGGGGAGAATTTGATTTTAAAAAAAGAAAACATGACATATAAACACATAATGTGAAATAAAAACAATAATCACTGAAGCATGGAGGAAAATCGATGCAGAAATTACAAAAAAATTGATCAAATCTATATCAAGACATTTAAAAGTTGCTTTGAACACTAAAAAATATCGAACTAAGAAAGAAATACAATACTTAAAGCGATGTTGAGGTTCTTAAGTGTACGAAGACTTTTGTGGCGTAATTGTTTAGTAGTTTTTTTATTTTTAACTTTTTAACATAATGGTTGTTTTATTTTTAATAAATTGACTATGTAACTCCATAGAAAACAAGTTGGAGGTATAAAAAAATTATAATTCCGATTTATTAATTTTTATTAGACGAAAACATTAAATTTTATGGGAAATTACAAATGTGCGAACATTTTTGTGGTCCACAGTATGTAAAAGCGATGTAGGAAAATAAAAATTCATGCACGTTTTATTTATGAATTCAAGATATTATATTTCAAGAACTATCATTACAAACCAAAATAACTTTTGTCAAATTATTGAAGGAGAAGAGATAACAATCGTCTGCCAATATGAGCCATAATTACTAAAATATTTCTTTTACCAATTCCGAAGAAAATATTGAATGCATTTCCAAAATTTAACGATAATTGCAAGAAGTATATTTTAGTAATTAAAATTCGGTTGCTTAGATATATATATTTATGTGAATTTCTTTTTAATCTTCACCTTCTACAAAAATAAATTTAAAAATTACTATAACAGTTATTACGGAAAAATATTGGAAATCATGCTTTTACCACAATTAACAGACGATTAAATATTTTATTTGAGAAAATACAGTTTGACAAACTTATGTACCATACCTAGAAAATAATCAAGTCTTAAAATTTTTTTACTAAACAATTTCATTTCCAGAGACTTAAAAAAGAGATTTAAAAATAAAATTTGAAAATTTGACCATTTCAGTAATAGCTTTAAAAATATTTTTAATATCAAAGTTTGACTTACCTGATTGAAATAATTTTAATATTTGAATATTTAATGTAATATATATATTAAAAAACCCAATTATAAACTGTTTTACTGGAAGTAGCGTTATATACTTATCTAATTCCCAAATGAACTGAATGTAGCTGTGAACACCTGTTTCCGTACTCACAATAAATATTTACCTAGTCATTTTTATCCTCATTCGGGTTTTTGATCTTTCTTTTCCCCTTTCCGCAATGACAAGTGTAATATCACAAAACACTTGATCACTTAGAAGCCCATTTACTTAGTTCGTACTATCTTTCTCCAGAATCTTGGATTCTCACGGTCTTACCACTGCTTCTGAAACAGATTCAATAGATAACATAGTACTTCAGAGGACGAAAGATAAGCCCTATGTGAATGCCTTTAGTATCTAGTCCTTATATAACTGAGGGATTTTTGTAATTTGTATATGAAATATACAAATGGTATTTCAATGTATACAATGGTATTTCATGATGTTATATGAATATATACTGTATTTATTATTGATATCTTATCATTAAGAATTCGAATGCATTGAAAAATATTCTTATAATTCTTGATTTAAAATGGACAGAACTTCCAAATAATAATTTCTAAAATTGAAGCAGAATTATCTTTTACTCTCTCGTAAGTGGATTTCCACAAAATCCTTTTTTAGAGGATCTCTACTCAAAAAAATAAACATGCTTGCCACATTTCAAGTTTAAATCTAATAGATCAAAAATGGAATTTTTTTTATGAATAAGCTCCTGTAAGCACCTTTGAGAGTCGATTTCTCTAAGAAACGTTTAACAAATCCGTTCATTTCAACAACAGAGACATACGAGCCAAATTTCAATACTGTGCGTCTAATAGTTCAAAAACGGGTATTTTTTTATCAATATGACGCAAAAGATTCCCCCTCGCCCATACGATTCGATATCCGTAAAATTCTTTCTTAGGGAATTTCAATTCAATAAAAATAGCATGCATACTAAATGTCATTACGGAAAGTAGTTGTGGCAGTGTGATATCTACATGAATTAGTACCAACATCACGCGAAGACGATCGTTTTGGCGTGATTGGTTACGTACTCGCGTTCGGAACGGAAGGCACCCAGAACGAACCTTCCTCCTTCATTGGTGACCCTGGCCGTGCAAAGGAACCACACCCTTAACTCGCCGCAGTCGTGGTGCCATCTATCCACCGCAAAAGCAACTAAGCTGACAAACATTGGCGCAAATAAGGCGTTACTTCTCAAGTCGTCTCACACAAATGACGCAATCAAACCGTCACACACATGACGCAATTCTCAAAGCCGTCTCACACGAATGACGCAACCCACCAAGTGACGCAACTGCTTACATGCTCGCCACGAATATGGTATCGTTTGTTCGCATATTCGCCGAAACACTGGCAGGGGAGTATGGGGTGGTGTGATATCTATACGAACTATAGTACCAACATCAAGCGAAGACGATCGTTTTGGCGTGATTGGTTACATACTCGCGTTCGGAACGGAAGGTACCCAGAATGAACCTTCCTCCTTCATAGTTAATAATTTTTTTTATCAGTAAGTCCAATCAACCCCCCTCCTCCCCATAGGAGTCAATTTCCGTAAAATCCGTTCTTAGCGAATCTATATTCAACACAACAAAACAAAATAAAAAAATTAAGTCTCTTCGTTTAAAAGTTCAAAAGCGGTAATATGTATCTGTAACTCCCTTTAAGGTTCCCACAACACCCCTTAGAAGTCAATTTTACTAACTAAGAAACCTTCACAAGCATGTGTCCAACCATTCCCCAGACTTCCAATCGGATGAAAGGTATGTGCAAAAGACAAACAGAAACACACACGCGCACATTCATTTTTGCTTATATAGATTAACATAGATTTGATCTAACAGAGCGGATATGATAATGAAGTTTCATAAACTTATTTAATTTATTCCTTGCAAGAATTTTCTGGAATTAAAAACTATTAATTCAATTAAAACGCTTGTATTTTCAATTCATATATATATATATATATTTTGACAATTGACATTGTGATGCAGTGATTTTCTGGTGATTTATCTCCTATTGCATGGATTTTTATTTGATTAACGTCGCATTATGATGTAACTCAAGTGTTATAGATGACTTACAGGGCCGAACCTAGGATTTCGGCCGCCCGCATTCAAAGACCTAATGTGCCGCCCCTCTAGAAGATTTTTCACAGTTTGACTAATACTTAACGTTGACGCTATAAATTCATCTACCTGTATTAAAGTAAAAAGTAAAACATTAATGAAATGTAAATACAATTCTAAGTGCAGAACCCCTTTTTTTTAACCAGCTAATATATCACAATAGCGACAAAATACTTAATTAAACAATAAACAAACAAAAATATTACCTTTAAAACAAAAATGGACATTCTATAATTAGAAATACAAAGTAACTGTATTTACTCAGAAAATATAATTCAATAAAAAAAAGTACTAAAGCATAAATCTCGTGAAACGAAAAGGTTATAAATCAGTCCTTCTAAAAAAAGACTTCCTAATAATTAACTATAAAATAACTTTTCTGACTCTCTGAGAAGCAAGTTTGTCAATAGTTTCAGTGAAATCCCTTTTTTCTGAGATTTCAAATTCAATGGAGTTGATGGTTAAATCTGAAAGCCTTTTTTTCTCGTGTCATATTATTTCTCGAGTAATTTTTAATAATTTTTCATTTATTGAAATTTCTTTCCCCTGAAGCTAGAGAAACAGGTAAAGTTAAAAAATTCTTGAGTAAAATCTGGAGATCATTCTTGACTAAAATTTCTAATACCTCAAATGGCTGTTTTTACTTAGAAAAATATTTTTGTAAATGAAGTCATTTCATTAAAGAGTTTGTGTGTATGCCGTCTATATCT
>BMAV01007662.1:23970-68816 GCA_019973955.1 Trichonephila inaurata madagascariensis
ATAAGAACTAATAATAAGTATATTTATATAATAAGAACTAATAATAAAAGTATATAAATAAGAGCTAATAATAAGTATACATATAATAAGAACTCTACTAATATGTATACATAGTAAGAACTAATAATAAAAGTATACATAAGAGCTAATAATAAGTATACATATAATAAGAACTACTAATATGTATACATAGTAAGAACTAATAAGAAACAAAGGAGTTTAACATTTTTATA
Organism: Trichonephila inaurata madagascariensis; assembly: GCA_019973955.1. Classification (NCBI taxonomy): domain Eukaryota; kingdom Metazoa; phylum Arthropoda; class Arachnida; order Araneae; family Nephilidae; genus Trichonephila; species Trichonephila inaurata. Next base: position 24,204 of record BMAV01007662.1, read on the forward strand.
CAAAAAGAGGGGCCGAGGGATAAATCAAAAATAGTGAAGTGGCGGTAAAAGTTTAAAACGAAATTCCATGTTGTAATCATGTATCAAATCCTTGATTATGGCAGATTATTCTTCCACCTTTTTTCTTAATATGTTTGTTACCTAATCATTGTTTGTGAAGTATCAATACTGTATGGATATGGTTTGTACCGATACTGTGTTTTAATCAATAGTGTATTGTACTTTTACATCCAAACTGATTCTTAATTGATACTTAAATCACACAAAACATCACACAGAAGAAAATTTATTGAAGAATAATTCTAAATATATAGAGAGGAAAAGAATATGATAATTATACTTCCTAGCAAATCATCAGCTATTTATATACGCAACTACGCTTTTACTTTCCATTTTAGTTGTTTTACATCTAGGTACTATGAAATCAATTTACGAAATGTACCCATGCTTATATCTTACTACATATTTATGCTATTACCTTATACCTATCGACTAATGTTAAAGAGTTCAAGCTGCTAAAAGACTGTGTTGGTGCATGTGTGTGTGGTATGTGTGTATTTTTGTGTGCGTGCACGTGTGTGTTTCTGTGTGTAATAATTATCCAACTATTTTTTAGAGAAATTATTATTTTTTCATTAAAGCATAGAGAAATATGCGAGCTGAATATTAATTCACATAGACATATCTTTATTCCAGAAATAAAATACATTAAAGTGTAATCAAATTTTTCACTAATGATGAATTTTACCCATAAACAAAAAACATTCTTAACAGTAGCATAGCTGAAAATTTTAATGAAAGCTGCACCAGGAAAGTAATTAATGCTGATGAAAGTATTATGTCTCAAAAGTTTGAAAATCCAATAAATTCTAACTGAAAGAAATGTTAGAATAAATCATATTTTTCCTTTCTCATTGAAACAAGACTTTTACAACTATTTATTTTGATACGTACTAATTATTTCAATTTTGTTATAAATTATTTTGAAATTATTTTAATATAGAATGAGAAAATATTGTGCTTCAAATAAAAATTATACGGCAAAAGTGATCTTCAAAGAAGAATAAATTTTGAAACGTGTTAAAAAGCGACTTTAAGAAATAATTAAAGCTTTCATTTTTCAAAAAAATCTTTACGATAATTAAATACCTGATAGATAAATTTATTCCCTATATGCGAATGCGAAATTATTACGAAGAATATATAAGGAGAAGAAATTTCCATAAAATTTTACACACTCCCAAATATCAGACACTTCGATTTAAAAGTGTATTTTTGTTATAATAATTATATATTTCATTTAATTTCTTTTTACACAAATAATCGAAATTTACAATTCATTATTATTCTCTTATACTCATAAATTTTCCACTTCAGTAATACGTTATCTGTTATTTAAATTTGAGATTAAACAAAAATAAAATCAAGTAAGTCATAAAAGAAAACTCTTTTGGCATAGCTAATGCAGTTAAAAAGTCAAAGAGTACGAGACATGACTCTTACAAGCTGCGTCTCTGACTTGGTCTTGACTGAAATCAAGGTAGGTAGCTCATCTGGAAGGTGAGCGTGGCTGTGACCATGTCCTTTGTTCTCCTGAAATAGAACACGTAAAGGATACGTTATTACAGTGACACCTTGACACACGACTAATTAATTCAATTAGGGCGATGCTCTACTTAACCCCAAAATATGTGGGGAAAACGAGTACACTTCGCCCGTATGTTTTGGACTCTTTTGCAATAAATGATATTAAAAAGTTCATAGCTTGCAACAAGATTTAAAAATATAATTATTTTTCTATGAATTTATAAGCAGTGCTTTAAATTCAAACGTAAAGAAATAAAATAGATAAATAGAAATATGTTCTTTCCCTTTTTCTTATAAGCCTATTATTCGGTTTTCTTTCCTTCTTTCTTTCTTTTTTTTTTCAAATAAAAATTCGCCACTTTTTTGTTTATTTCCTTCGCTTAAAAATATTGAAATCGATTGAAAATGTTTCTGTAAAGTATCGTGAATGCATATCATTAATAAAAAGACCAATGCATAAGTAAATGTTTTTTTACTCCAACAATTTACATAAATTATACAAAAAAACTAAAAATGCAATCAGTATGATACATATCGTTATGGATTGTATTTCAGTGAGTGATATTTTATTTGAAACTGCAATTTTTCTTGGAAATGATAAAGAAAATTGATCTTCGATAAGAAATATTGAAAATAATACATTAATTTTGAAATATATATTCACTTGATAATTGAAATTCAAAAAGTATTCAACAAGGAATGAATGGCTTATTTGACTGCTTCAGATTTCAATTTGGGAACTATTAGTGCTTTTAAAATCAATCATATACAATTACTTTCAAAAATAAGATATCTTCGAAGGAAATTAGACTTTTAACTTCTTTATCTGCAAATTTATTACAGCTACATTCCAATGAAAACAATCACCATATCATATAAATAAAATATAAAAAGATAAAGTTATTATTTTTAAGCTTTCATGTGACTTTTAAGTTAAAAAATAGCGAAAGTTTTAACGTAGTTTTTAAGTGAACATTCAATAACGATTTTTTTTACATTAATGCATACAGAAAATATTTTTTAATAAAGTTCTAATTTAAAAGAAACTCGTCATTTTTATTAAGATACATGTTTCTAGGTAATAAAAAAAAATGCAATCAAATAATGTTTAATCAAATTAAAATGAGACGTTATACAAAATAAGTATTAATAATAATGAAACATCAGAAATAAGACTACCTAAGTTGAAATTATCGTACCAAAAATATGTGAATTTTGAAAGAAATATTTAATGTAATTTTAAAAACAATTCAAAAAGTATATATATGTCAGGCCCCAGGTCTGCTGGTAAAATGAGGAGGGCATCATCTCTATAATAACTTCTTTATTTTGCTTCAATCACATAAAATCCAACATGGCGGCCCTTTGGCGCGCAACCGAGTAGAACAATAGACAACCAATTTGGCGAGGAGTCACCAACTAAGCCTTTTCGAGTATGCGTTCTTCGTCAGCGCTCGCGTTCCACCTTTAAATAGATTTATTTACCCACAAATCCTTACGCGATGGTAAAGAGTTCTCTCTATTTTCATTTATTACTTACTTAATTTTGAAGCTAAACTTTTCAAACCTGACATATATATAATTTTAGGTAAATTTATAGAATTATTAAAAACATTTTTTTTTTAGTTTTATTTTATTTAGCGCAAAAGATATCGACTGTTATGGTTAGGAAACTGGTCCCTTGGTCCCATGATAAAGAGTGAGTGAGAGCTATATTGAAGGCGCTCTATAAAGCAACACAAGGGCTATTGGGGACGGACCATGTAATTTTGAACCTCGGTCAAGTGACGAGGGCGACACCTGAACTGGCACCTCCCTCTTCTAACTACCACACCACACCAACGGGAAGACATTGAGCCTCCCCAGATTTAATCAACCCCCTCTACAGCGCGGGTCACATGATCAATGATCAAGAAGAAACGAGCATTAGATCTTGATCAATAAATATAGGTCAATGGTAAGAAAAACTTAATTAGAGTAAGAATGTCAATAATATTTTCATATTTATGATGATATTTATATTCAATTATTTATTTTTTTTATAATGATATTTATATTCAATCTGATAGTGTAAAGTTTCTATGCCTGATATTTTATTTAACAAAAAACAGATAACAAGAAAAAGGTATTTAAGTTAACGAAAACATGCTGAGACCACTAACAAATTATTCTATTGTATTAGCACACAAATTACTCTTTGACGACCATTTTCCTTTAAAAAATTGATTCGCTCTCGAGGTATGATAGAATGTTTCCTTTTTAATTTACTTCATGCAACTACCATATTTCCACATTTTATTTTAAGGTAATTTTTTTGCCATGAATGTAACCTGTGTGTTATTAATTATTATTAAGCAAACGCTTATGTGAGTAAATTTTATACTTTTTTTAAAATTCTTTTTTATGAAAAAGAGATGTATAGTATTAAATTCAGATTATTTTTTTCTAAACTCTAGATCAGGGGTGTCCAACCCAAATGACCTTGTGGGCCACTTCGGAAAAACATTATAATCTCGCGGGCCGCACATAAAAATATGTACCTTTATATCAGATTTGAAAACAAAAACATTTATTGGAGGGAAAATTTAAAACAAAATACGAATTATTATTATTGTTTTCATTATTTTTCATGTATTCAGACATAGATAATATAATAATATTTTTATTATAATTAAGAAATGATCAAATAATGTGTTTAACGTATTACAGTTGCCATTTTGTTGAAAATAACGGTGTTCCTTTTGAATTGATCTTTCATTACTCATTGTTGAAATTTGATTGTGCTGTCATTCGCAAACGATTAATTATATATTGCTCTTGGTCTTAACCATCTTAAATATTTTTTTAAACTTTAAAAAACATCTCTGACTGCTTCTTGCTCTTTAGGCACTCTAAAAAGAAAAAAAGGAGGAGAAATGAAAGTCGCCCACGCAGAGAATCATGTACCATCCATAGAGTAAAGGATATACATAATACAATTCGGAATTTATTTAAAAAGTAATTTATTATAGTAAACTCAAATGTAACTGTTTAATAAAATATAAATCTATTTTAAGCTAAAGTACATTTCTATTATCCAAAAGGATTTATTTTAAAACATGCACAGGTAACAGGCAAACACATTGTAGATTTATATATATATAAATTTCCCCTCAAATAAATTTCAAAATAAAAAAACTTTAAAAACCTGATGCTTAATTTTTTTTTAAAAAGAGTCGGCGGGCCGCGTGTTGGTTACCCCTGCTCTAGATGATAAATTTAGGTGCCGTGTTACACTCGGGATAATACGGTACTTAAATAATAATAAAAAAAAATCATACCTCTGAAATATCCAATTATTAAGACATCAACGTAAAATAAATCTTTTAAGTGAATGTATGCCATCTCCTTTAAAACTTTTAATGTTGTGGATAAATTCCCTAGATCAAATGACATTGGTTTCAATATGCAAATATCAAATTTCATGGCCAGAAAAGTCATTTGACGATGAGTCCTAACCTCGAAATGCATATAAGATGTTTCGCAATCAAAATGTAGGTCAATGGGAGGGGAGATGAATAAATTAAGGTTATGGAAAATTAATTTCGGATATTACGATTTTGAAAATGATTAAAATATAATTATTAGGATTTCGATTTCTGAATGTTAAAAAAGTGCTTTTTTTCTCACAGTAAGCCATATTAAAGTCTATTTTAACATCCAATAACTACCAGTCTGAAAAATACGTCATCAGTATATTTCTGCAGCAATTTTTAGATGTACACAATCAAAACTTTAGTCTCCTACAATTATTTATATTTTCAACACATGTAATTACAAATATAAGTATAAATCAAATAAATATTCAATTGAATACATATTTATTAATAATAATTGGCAAAAGCAAAATGTTTATATCAAATGCAGTAAAATACCTTAATTTATTACATTGAATGTTTTTAAGATTATTTTATACTAAATATTTTAGCGGAGAGAGATTTATTTCTACAGTTAATTGACAAAATTTCCTGAAATGCTAATCAGCTGTGCATCATACCGTGGTATACGCACATTGAAAATATCATGCAATTTGAATATTTTCTTCATGGTGTAAAATATTCACCAAAATCATGGAAGATATTCACATATTCATTGTTTCACCGAAACGATTCACCATTAATGACTTTTTTTCTCTCTTTTCATTTCATAACACCCTAAAATTAGGTCACCTTCAATAACTATATTTTGCGTTTCATTGCAATTGAAATTTTTAAATGTTTTCTAAATTCTTAGTAATTAATTTAATCCACTTGCTAAAAATTCTTTATTTTTCAAATTTGTCTCCTCTGGTGAAACCTTTATTTTTGGAAGTGAGTTTTTCATACTTCTTTATTTTTTTAATTTGTTCCAATGTTTCAGTGCCGAAAACATTACGTTTATTTTCCACATTTATGATCCTATAACCCTTTTGCTTGACAATTTCATTCTTAACATCAAAAAGAAAATATATAATTTGAAAATTTCCCTCTCTATTAAATGCACACGAAAGAAAATTGTTCATAGAAAGGAGAGAAAAATTCTTGTTTATTACATCACTAAGAGTCCTCGAAATTATTCTTTTGTGATGGCGGCATCCAAGTCTTCAAAAGGATAGTGGCCATTTCGTTTGACCCACAGAACAAGGAGCGATTACGTAATCATCATTTGCATTAAGTAAAGGTCAAGGATCAAACTCTAGGAAGTGGTTATTTGCATAGCTGCAGGGCATTCAGCGTGCTGTTTTACCACCAAATAGCGATTCGGCAATTCGCTGAAGAACTATTTATTTCATGTTCACACACGCGAAGAGTATAATCAATGATGTGAAGATAGTTTCAGGAGAAAAAAAATATAGCACACGATATCAGGAACTTTGTTTAATAATACTTATGGTGACTGTATAGTATACACTGAATACATACAAGGAAAGCGAATCGTTTAATTTGTTATAAGTTTTTGACATAGTTTCTCTTCGTTTTATAAAGTGCACCGTAATGTATTTAAAATAAGTAAAATAAATATAGGTCCTAACAAAATGATTAATATATTATAAAAAATACTTTGATGTATTCATTAAATAGTAATTTGCTGTAATAAGAAAAAATCAAGCATCTTATTTTAATCATTTGTATTTAAATCTTTATGAATAAATTTCGGAATACATTAAGAAATGCATTCGTTGGAATTCATAAAAACAGAAAATCAGCAAAAAATTTATTTTTAATTAAATTAAATGATATGTTTGATTCCTTCAACGAATGAATGAAATGGAAAGAATCCAATTTTAATTAAATAATTTAATTTAACTAAATAAGTTATTGCACAGATACAGCATTCACGCTTTATTTTTAAATTTATATCCCGTTAAATGAAATAGTTATACTTTCATATTTTTTTATTAAAGTAGTTATAGACAAATTTTGAAGCGGGAAGGAAATATACATTGCATTTAAATTGATATAATGGATACAGTTATTTTAACTTATATCTTGTGCAAGTGAAATGTCTTATATTTTAAGCACACTTTTATTTTTTTACAAGTGGATACTTTTAGTTTTATCATGTAATCCTAATTTTTTGTCATACTTTATTTCAAGAACACAAAGCTTGTTTAATTATGTAAGCAGATGGAATTTTTAAATTGAAATATAACTTTGAAAAAACTAAAACAAAAAAATGGAACAATCGATGTTAATTTGTTTTTAATCGAAATCATGTACAATAACGAAGGAATAAAAGTTGATTTAAATATTTCACTTGTAACTTCCGAATCATTACGTATAATAAATGAAATTCTTTTCTCAAAACTTCAAATAAGAATTTTAGAAATTTTGTAAGTACATTTAAATGATCCTTATCATGGATTTTTAATCATTGATTGTGTTTGTTCATCTGGAGATATATGACTACAAGACCCAATGAAGGTCAACACAACGATTGCTAATGACGGTTGCTACGATACAAATTGAGACCAATTTCAAGAACGAAAGAAGGCTTAAGTGCAAAGAAAATTGGAATTTAAAAAAGCTAAGGAATGGTACTTAATGCAGCAGAATCAACCTAATGTGTGCATCTGGTGCCAAGTAAAACAAGGAAAAGTTTTTTTTATCTTACTAACCATAACATTAATAATGGCAGACGGAAACTTCTCTCCATGCGTTAAATGTATACTTAAGCAGTGCGTGAAGAGATACATAAAATGAAATACTTCGTAAAAAACAACTAACATGAAAACAAGAAAGTCATATATTCGGTTGGCAAAGAAAGTAATTTCACTTTTTTAGTATGAAATTTTTCAGGACAAAAAAAAAAGTAAATATATAAAATAGCTTTTACCTGTCAAATTTCTTCCATTCTGTTCAATTACCTTTTGCCATTTTACTGATAACTTTAGAAATTCGCTCTCACTGAGTTTCTGGTCCTTATCAGCAAAAAACTCGACCAAGTGTGATTTGAGGTCATCGTTATTATTCAAATTTTTACTTTTAAAAAGTTTTGTAAAATTCAAAATAAATTATAATTAGATGGCGCAAGGTCAGGGCTATATGGAGGATGCGACATCACTTTTCAACAAAGTTTCAATAATTTCGTACGGCTTGCTAAAAATAATATTAAAGAAACAGCAAGTTTTAATCATGATCTTTTTCGATTAATGTAATGTAGACGATTCCTTTTTTTATCCCCGACTCTGAGGTTTCGGATTGTCATTTAGATTAAAGTTAATGCAATTTTTTAAATGATAAAAATTTCAACAATCGCTCCTGGTTGAGTTTTTTTGCTGATAAGGACCAGAAACTCTCTGAGATCGGAATCCTGAAGTTGCCCGAAAAACGGCTACAAGTAATCAAACAGAAAGGAAGATATTTGATTGATTGAAGCTTACTTTTTGCTACAGAAAAACTTTACAGGAAAAGAACTGAAGTTACTTTCTTGCCAGGTAATTCACTAAATCGATACATAAATTAAGTGTATAAAATATGATTTATGTATAAATAAGCTTTATTTACGATAATATTTCTTATATTAATACTTTAAATATTAAAATAAATCAGGAAAATTAGTTACGAATTTCTTAAAATAAGTATAAATGAATAATAATGATATATTAAATTATATTATGTGTATTCCCTAGGAATAAAAATTGCTAAATATTAGTTTAAATAAGAATTCATAACATGAGAATTTCAAATCTTTGAATCAAAACATTGACACATAACAATTTTTCGAAAACACGGAAATATTAAAAATTGCAAAAAAATTATCCGAGCGTATTTAAAATACAACACACAAAAAAAACTCATTTGGTCATAATTTATTGTACATTTATTTAAACCAATACTTAAATTTATAACGTCTTCTTTAATAAAACGTCTTCAATGCAATGTTTCAATGTACAAAAAGCTAAAAAATTAACTCCTTTATACAGATTCTGCTATGAAATACCATTATTTTTTAAGTTGTTCACAACTTCAAATCGAAATTGAATGATAATAGTAGCTTTTTTTCTTTATATTTCGAAGAGATCTAACGCAAACAGAATTAGCTGTCTTCAGGTATATAAGAGAATAAATTATTAATTTTAAATATATTGCTTCTTTATATATATATGTGGGGGGGGTGCACACGCTCTACAAAATTAAACTTAAATTACTTGCGTTTTAAAAAAACACAATTCAGACCACATACATGAAATAATATGCAGAAATTAATTTCGACACGTTTCTAAAGGACAGATCCACATAAATATGATGCAGTATCAAGGGGGGGGGGGCCTTTCAACATGTATGCAATGTCTTATAAATTATTCTTGAGATAAAAGGGGAAAGAAACAAATGATTCAAAATCTTTAAAATAGTTTTCAGCAACAACATTTTCCAAACAAATTTGGAAAATTTGTCTTAAATTAAGAACACATTTCTTTTCTAGTAATTTCCAAAAAAAAATTATTTAATATAATCTAATAAATTTATCTAAGTTACAAAATATTGTGTAAAATAAAGTAAAAGAAAAAAGAAATATATGTATTAAATTGAGAAAACAGAAACTGATGAAATATTGCAGCTGAAAATAATGTTGCTAGGATATTTAATTATAATGTAATACTGATAAAATTTTCATTTATGTAATTTATTAAAACTTAAATAAAATTAAATGAATACAGTTAAAGAGAGATCACATAAATATGAACATTAATGTCTCTAATAGGAAAACTATAAAAGAATAATGTGAACATGAATAAAACTATACATCAGAATATAGATAACATGTACAATATGATTCATTAACTCCTAGGGAAGAAACAGATGCTGATCCACAATTTAATAAGAGCTATACCAGGTATAATTGTTTCATTATGTTATACACTAAACTTTTTCCTATAAATCATAAGATTTCAAAATATTACTTTAGTATACAATTCTAAAATTATTCAGAAATAATATCATCCACAATCTGTGAAAATATTGTGATACTTACGTCTTCTCACACAATCGCCAACTCTATTAATAACTCATCCAATTGGCGACCCCGATTTCCTATGTTGCGTATGCGCTTAAGGTATCCGTCTACGTTCGGAACCGTGATTTTTCAAAAGCATGTAAATGGATAATATTTATGATATTTAGTATCACTTAGATTAGAAAATGTATATAAAATTGTTTTAAGAATATCATTACAATAAAAAATTATTTAAGTACAATGTTTTGACAAAAAATGAACATAGAATGACCCATGTTCAAGATAATGCATCCTTTTGTGAAAAATGCTTCTATTATAATAATATTTTGCCTGTATATAGCTCAGACCTCTCTACAGAGGCTCAATTAGAATTTTTGAAATATATAACTTAGAAGTGGGTTTATCCATATTTTACGACAACAGAGGGGAGCAATTTTAAGGAAAAAAACACCGATAATTATTTCAATGGGTGGTAACTCTGAAAATAATACAAATTTTTTAAAACTCCTAGTTCAAACTCTCTGGAAAAGTCTTTAATTTATATAAGCGAAATATAATTATTTTAGAAGCATTTTTTATAAAAGGAGAACATTTTGAAAAAGGTTATTCTGAGTTAATTTTTTGCCAAAATATTTGTACTTAAATAAATTTTTTTTGTCAAAATGTCCTTAAAACAATCTTATACATGTATTCTAATCTGTGTAACACTAAATATCATGAAAATTATCCATTTATGTGCTTTTTTAAAATCACGGTTTCGAACGTAGTCGAATACTTTAATTTGCAACCAGGTGCTAATGTCGCCAATAGGTTGCGATAATACGTAAGTACCAAAATTGTTATCTAGGGTGAGAGTTTCTGATGTCAAAAATTTTTTAAAAAAACACCTAATACACACACTTTTTCTCTCGCCAACTCTCACTTTAAAACTGAAAACCGCACATTTCAGATAAAAATTTAAAAAAACATTTCTTGATGCATTTTTAAATTTTAATCCTTTGATGGATACTTAATTCTTAGGATACAATAGATTTAGATGCATAGATGGAACATAGTAAATATTAATCATTCATAAAAGTAGTTTAGGTTTTCCTTTTTACGTACAGGATTTTAAATCCTCTCTCGGTTCATTTTTTGTCTTCTTTGAGCTCTAAACGTAGTTAAAAAAGCAATAAGACGTTATTGGCAAACAGCGAATGAAACAAAATCACGAGAAAGTAGGCAGGTCAAGCCTGAATCGCTAACGAGGAAACTTAGGTCAAGTAATGCTCGGCACGTACGGGTTGATGGGCAATAACGTCTAAGAAAAGTTTCAAATCCCCTTCGTGAGAAAGTGACAAGAGTTATAAGACACGAAAGTGCTGTTTATGATGGAACTGCTATTGATTATTACATAATAATACGTAATTGATAGAATCATGAGACAATCAAATATGACCTTAATAATAATCATATACAATGCCAAAGGCTGTTATGGTATTAGTAAAATTTGCTCCAATGAGCTATTTTACAAAGTTTTCTTTCCTCAAATTATAGGTTAAATTGTATTTAGTTATTTTTTAAAAAAAAAAAAGAATATTAAAATGACACGTAGTAATAAAGAATCACTAAGCCAACAAGTATGACAAAAGGAAAATACCACTTAGTCTTTTACCACTTATTAAGTCTACAAAGTAATCCGCTTTCAAGCATTGTGAAGGACCCAGAAAAGAAGAAATTTAAAAGAAGAATTCGGTAAGTAAATACATGAGGTCAGTTCAGTGTTTCACGAAAAAAAAAAGACCGAACAACATATTAATTGTTTGAGAACAAGGACTTACAAATGAGCTCTTGAAACTCCTCTAACTTTCGAAAGCTATGCAAATATATGCCATACCACCAAAAAACACATTAGGGTAACAAATATTTACGAAAAAGAATAGAAACACCTATCAACTTTCCAGAATTGTCATAATGCGAAAAAATTCAAGGTAAAACACATATGTGTTAAACATTTTCTAGAATAAAAAAAGTTTCAACCTTAAAACATATTATAATAAAGATGAAATGAAATTTTCTTTCAATGAAAAGGATGAAAATGGATAAATCTAATTTGTTTCTAAAGAATGTTTCTTTTAATATTCTATTCATTGCCATTAAATTGATCCATTGATATTCTTTTTCTTTTAAGATTTTTTTTCTTTATTCGACAGATTGAAGTTACATGCTCAAAAGGCGAATTACCCCTAAAATTAGCGATGATATCTAATTGCTGATGCAAACGCTGTAGCCAGATCTCGACTTTTACTCCATTTCTGTAAGAAACCACTCATAACAGACTTCGACTCACCAAGAATCATAAAATCCACAATCGCAAGACTAAGAACTCATCATTACAAGAGCATGAAAATTTATCCTGATGAATCAAGATCTTATATACAATGTAAAAACTGCCCAGAAATCCAACTACTCCCACCAAAACATATCTTCGAATACCCAGCTTTCACCACAAAAACAGTAAAGCTCGCTCTAATTCCACTTATGGATCCATTGCAGCCAAGACGCTAGATCTATAGCCAGGACACTCCGGAATAGACAGCCGCAGTTATTACCACTTTCGGTGAAATCTAGGTGTCTTTTTTTTTCAATACTTTGCCAAATCCTTGGACACGAGAAAAACATCAATATTAATAACATAACATCTAATTAATGATATTTATCATACCAATGGAAAGAGTATAATAACACACATTTATTATACAACCTCAGACAATAAAGTTCGGTGAATAGTTCTGTAACAATAACGTAGATGAAATATTAACGAAAATTACCTTACTGTCCTTCGAACTATGCAGCACTGAGATCTGCTATACATGTCCTGGAAACTTTACAAGAAGTCTTCTTTTGGGATGGAATTCAAAAGCCTCGTCACGTTTCGTTGGATGTAAGGAAAATCATCAAATCTCTTTCCTTTTAAAGCAAGTTGGAGTCGTGAAAAAGGGCAAAAATGTGGAGGATGGACAACTGTAGAGAATGGTGAATGTTAAATTTGCACCACCCACTTTTTTGCCACTGTTTGACGATATTGGCGGCGTGAAGGCGAGCATTGTCGTGAACAAAAAACCATGAACCTTGCTGAACAAGTTGGGGTCCTACCCTGCGTAGACGTTTCATGAAACGGAACAAAATTTCAATGTACATTGCAGCAGCTATCATGTGCACAGTTAATCGACGATATTTCGTGATTAATATACTCAATTCCCCAATGTTTTTGTCACTGACGGAGGTCGCCGGTCTTTCACTGCGGGGGTTGTCAGAAATACTTTATTGTCCTTCTCAAAAATGGGTGAACCACTAGTACACGCACTCCATGGGTTGTGCTTGGATCTTCATAAACATGCGCCAGCATCGAATAAGTTTCTGTTGGTGTCTTGCCAAGCTTAAAACAAAACTTCAAATTGATCTTTTGATCGTTCATTTTCCTGTCCTCAGTTAAGAACCAACGCACTAAACAAGCACTTAGTAAAACAAGCCTTACAAGGAACACAAACGACGCTCAACTGAACAACGGTGAGGGCAGATGGTGAACACCTGCCGCTACGCATGAGCAGCGTTTTGTTCCGCCAATCTCTCCAGATCGGCCGTTCTGACTTCATTTACCGAACTTTATTGTCAGAGGTTGTATTAAAGATAACTTAAATTAACAGAATTACCAATCACTAATCATATTATACATAAAAAAATACAAATAAAATATATTGAAATATCGAATATATCAATCAAATCTTAAAACTCCTACAAAAAAAAAAAAAAAAAAAACCAGCAATAGAAATGAATAATTTGTTATGTTAACTGTAGTTCTATTTCAGTTTATGTGTTTCTACTGCCATCAGTGTTTATGTTTCTACTGCTACGTTATATAATGGAGCTTTGTCGGATTTAATGTTATATTTTATTGTGATTTTATAGTTCATTTGATTTAATGAATTAAATTAACATATTATTAGACTAAATTCTCTTTTATCAGAAAAATACTTCCATAATATCACACTGAATATTCTTATGTTACCTATTTAGATATCAGTTTTCATGTATCTACAAAAACGCATTAACTTTGAAAAAAACATAACGAAGTACATTTATGTGTTTCTAAGTTATTCGTTAAAATACGTTTTTCAGAAAAAATTACTGTTAAGTAAATAAGGAAAAATGAATATAAATTAATTAGGACAGCGTTTCTCAAACTGAGGGGCGCGCACCCCCAGGGGTGCGTGATAACCCTACGAGAGAAGCGCGGGCATATTGAAAAGTCGAAAACAAATGATTATTTTAAAAAATTATTAATTTACTGTGAAAGTAATCAAACAAACTATATTCTGACATAATAAAAAATAAAATACACATTTACACTGATGTAATACACATATAAATATATCAGCGCTGAGCAAAATATTTTATAACTAATTTAACAGTACTAAGTTAAGAACAAGTTTAATAATTACCGGTGGCCCCATGGGTTATTGTATAAAATTATATACAAAAATAACACTTTTCTTGATAACTTGTATGGTTAGTAATTAATATCTTAAATGCTGATTAAAAATTACGCGATTCGCTCCAAAATGCCACTGTTTAGCACGTAAGCGAGCGTATGTGGTGTATTGGGGGTGGGGTAGAAAAGGAATAAATAAGCAAATCCTCAGAAATAAACAAATCCGTCGCAAACACAGTAAAGGTTCTATTGTTGCATTCCTAAGCTTTCAGAATAATTCTATGAATAGCAGTGCGCAGAAAAGATCGCACTTCGGAAATACGTATAAATACGCCCAGGGCAATTAACGCACAGGCTAAGTGAGACTTTTATATACACCGATGGCACTTAATAGGTTAAAGTCGTATTTTAGGTTTGGCGTCGAAGTATATTATTATTGAATTCAATACATTGTTACTGTAGGGGGGCTGTGATGAAAATTATGATTGAATATTGGCTCGCAAATATTGAAAATTTGAGAAGCTATGAATTAGAAAATAAAAAATAAAATCCTATACCTTAAACACTATTCAAGTTAAGTTAATTTTCTATGAAATATATCCCAGATATATAAGATATTGAACTTAAACAAAAGGAAACTTTTGCCCAATAACTAATTTGTTTTCTCAAAATATAATTTATATATGATTAAATAATCGTAAAAAGGCTTATTTATGCGTTTCTTATACAACAATTAAAGTCTTCGAAAAACGAAACTCATTTTTAATATTTTTTATGACTCAAAAATGGATCATCTTCATTCAAAGCTTCTGAAAATTTAAAAAAAAATAAATAAGAACAGTGCTCCTGACTAAGTACTGAATAAAACAACTCATCATATTTGTATACATTAGAGAGCATTATTTTTGTATTATAATTCGTGATATTAGTTTAAATTTATTTATATATACATTGTACGTTCATAAAGTCCATTCTTTTTTCTTTTTTGCTTTACTTAAAATTATTCTTTTTTCATTCTACCGACTTTACTTCTTCTAGCGAGCATGCATATATTTCATGAAGTTGGTTTATGCAAATAGATAAGAAATGAAATTAAGTGCATTTTTCTTTTTGTAATGTACAATACTCTTTCCTCAGATACAGTATATAAGAAAGTAATAATAAAGTTCATGAACTGGGAGAAAAAATTTTGCACTTAATTTGAAAATTACTGTAATGTAGGTTTAGTTTGAATAAAAAACACGTTTCATTAAAATTCTTTGACATCCTAAATAGATAGAAAAAAACAACGATTTATAGTAATATCTTATATTTGATGTTGGAGAAACAAAGCGATGAGATACAAGTTCACTCACAAATTTTACACCATACTAATGAAGCATTTTGAGATGCAATTAAACTCCATAAAAAAAGAAAGAGAAACGCAACACACTATGATATGTAATTCTAGAATATTAACGCCTATAAAAGCAGTTCTTTTTCTCTAAAAGATTACACAAAAACAAGCGGAAATAGCTGGTTTGCCAGACCTGTGCGAGGCTTATTATTCAGTATTAAAACACTTCATATTAAAATGAGATGAGTTTAAGTGATAGGATTCCCAACTAATGTACTGATAAAAAAAACTTGGCCCGAGGGCTATCTACATATCATTAATCTTATGACAAAACATCATCGTCTTTTACAATGCTAAGCGACGCCATATTACACTGTCAACCATTTTATAATAAGTGAACCTGTGGAGTTCGACGAACGAGTTAAAAAAACAAATAAAAACATTTTGAGTTGTGCATACAGTTTGGCTCTTCTTAATCGTTTCTGAAGGGAAAAAAACGCTTTTAATATTAATCTGATTTTTTTCTGAGGTTTTTTTTTGCAGTAGAATGGGTCGTATCCTATTCAAAATGACACCATTGTCACAGATTACAAAGCATGAGAAATGCGGGTAGAAAGCATCATAAGCTATCATTTAGGTTGAAAAGGAAATTCTAGTTTTACTCAAACTCATATTTTTATGAAACATCTATAAAATCCCTGTTAATACAGAAAGAAAACAAGCTTAAGTACATTAGAATTGCATTCAGTGGTAATAATTTGCATAAAAATACTTTCAGAATGAGACTTTTTTTTTCCAGTTGATATCGAACTGACACGGAAAGTTTGGTGGAATGCATTTTGAATAAGTTGAAATAAATTTCCTTGTTTAAAATCTATAAAAAGCAAATTACATTACTGGTTTAATATTTCTCGTCTTACTGAAACTAGTCTAAATTCTTCAAAATACAATTTTCTTTTCAGATACATCACAATAAATGTTATTTATTCCAAACAAAAAAAAATTTTTTTTTAATATCCAGGTTAGGATATCATATAGGCCCGACAGCCAACATCTCGTCAAAGGTGGCATTTATTGTACTATTGCGGAAACCTGAGATTTTTCCAATGCAGATAGCTTCATTTCCAGCAACTCTACGCCCAGATTCGAGATTTTTTAGAAAAACGAATTATTTTAATTTCTATTTTAATCTTATATTACATTAAATCTGAATTATTTTTCAAATATTATTTATTTAATGATAATTATTTAGTATTTTAATTTTACTGCGGTAGATTATCTGGCAACTTTATATATTTACCATTTTAATTATATATTTCACACACACACAACTGAAAGATAATGCATCCTATTTATGAGATATTTTATTTCGGAATGATGCAAGGGAGATTCTACTTGATTAGATTAGATAATACAAAGAAAAGTGGAATAACATGTGTGTGTGTGTAACCTACTACAATTTCAAAAATCCGGTTACTTTACTTGGTGTATCATACGTCCATATTGTTAAGAGGTAAGCAATCATCACTTTGAGTACAAACTAGCAGAAAACGATTGAAAATGATGCAGAAACGTTCTAAATTATGGGTATAAAATTTTAAAAAAACAATTTAGTGTCTTCACATAATTTTCATTTACTTGATTATATATAATAAGCTGTAACAAATGAAAGATTTATACAAAAAAGCATTACATTTACAATTTTAACTCATCCTCAACAAATGTATAAAGAATTAGTTTACGATAAAACAAGTAACATAAAAAAAAAATTATAAGTCAATTCCTACTTAGATCAACAAAGGAAGATTTTATTTTAGCTACTTTTTATTAAATAGTTAGAATTCATATAAATATGTATATACATATAACAGAATCGCAACATTAAGTGGTAATTAATTTTTAATAATTATCATTAAAGTATCGCATTGTCATCAAAAACACAGTGCGTATAAAATTTCCGTTCAGCTGAATGCTTTAAGACGTGAGAAAAAAACATTTTCAAGTTTTGACACAAGTCACCAAAAGGGTCGCTAAGTCACCAAAAATGATGCCAACATGGCTGTATTTGTAATTCTTTAAATAACTAGTTTTAATTATTTATTTTTTATTAATTATAATTAAATTATTGTATTGTCATCCAAAATAATCATGTATATAAAATTACAGCTCAATTGAGCGCTTTAAAATGTATTTTATTATCGATTGAAGATTCCACCAAGATAAATAAATAAATAAATAAATAGAGAGTGTGAGCTAATAGTAGGAATTAAAAAATGGAAATAGTTTTGAATAGACGTCATTTTTTTAAAAAAGTCCTTTCTAGCAAATACATTTTAATATCTTATGCTTAATTTCAATTAGTGAATTAAACTTGTTTTTTTAAATATTTTTTTTTTAAATTTAATTAACTTTACATAAATTTATAAAAAATATAAACTAAAAGGCCCACAATAAACTAAAGACTGAAAGCACACAATTTATTATTTGAATCGATATGTTATATTCTATACGATTGTCTATAAAAATAGAAAAAAAATAGTACAAAACTTTTTTTTTGTCATTTTTTAATGGTTATTTAAATAAAAAAAATAAAATCAATATCATTTTTATACTTAATAGAAAAAAAGTTATAAGTTTGAGACTAATAATTAATTGAATTTCGCATGTTTTTATACTACACATAATTTAATGTGCATAGCAATTTCAGAAATAACTATATTTAAACTTATTAAAGTATCAAGTATTATTTTTAAAACTGTAAAGTATCAGTTATTCTAAAGGATAAGAATTTAAATCTACTTCTTCAATTATTTTAATAGTTCAGGCATGAAACAATATTTCGCTATTTCACGCAATACCACAACGCACAGTTTGTTTCTCCCGAGAAGTAACTGTTAAAAAAAATGCGGAATATAATTGCTCTTAGCATAATAAAATACAACAATCATGAAAACTAGTCATTGCATAAGTAAATTAGCATTAGAAAATTTTGCATAAATAAATTACAATATTCATTGTCTAAAACAGTAATTATCCAATTAGGAGGCGTAGATTTCCTCAAGGGAAGGCGTGAAAAGTTTCACAAAACTGCTGTTTTCAAAACATAGCATATATAAAAAAAAACACAATATAAAAAAAATTAAGTAAATTCCTACTTAGGTCAACAAAGAAATATTTTATTTTAATTACTTTTATCAAATAACTACAATTAATATAAATATGTATATACGTATAACAGAATCACAATATTAAGTGGCAATTTATTTTTATTAATTATCATTAAAGTACGTATCCAAAACATGATAAAAAAAGATCTTTTAAAGTTTTGACCCAAGTCGCTACAAATAAAACCAAAATGGTTGTATCTATAGTTCTTTAAATAATTAGTTTCAGTCAATTAATTTTAAGTAATTATAACTAAATTATCGTATTGTCATCCAAAACAATCGTGTATAGAAAATTTCAGCTGAAATGAGCGTTTTAAAGTGTAAGAAAGAAACCTTTTAAAGTTTTAACACAAGTCGCTAAAATAGTCACTAAGTCACCAAAAATGATGCCAACGTGGCTGTATCAGTAATTCTTTGAATAATTAGTTTTAATCAATTAATTATTATAAATTATAATTAAATTACCGTATTATCATCAAAAATAATCGCGTGTATAAAATTTCATCTCAATTGAGCGCTTTAAAATGTATTTTATTAACTATTGAAATTTTGAACAAGATACTCGTATATATATAGGGAGATTGTGAACTAATAGTAGGAATTGAATAAAAATCGGAAGATTTGTTTTAATTGAAAGCCTATTGTTTCGGAAAATGGAAGACAATATTGATTTATATGTATTTTGCAAGTGCATATTTGCTTATGAAATGGTCTTTTGAGGTATTGTCGCAGTATACTCGTAAATGGAAGTAATGAATTCAAGTTTAACATAAGATATGTATCATTTGTTCTTGTCCCATTCATTTCAAAATCCTATTGCGTACTTTTAACATACAAGTAAAATAACGTGCTATATCAGCGTGACCAATAAATGGCATTGGCGACTTACACTGCCGCACTTGACCGGAAATAAATAACATTGCACACTTGTCCTTTTCCTGGGTAGAGAGAGTGAATTAATCGCCAACAGCTGTTTTTTACGAGTTTGAACTTTAATCATTGTTGGACCAATGTTTTTAACTCCAGTTCATTGAAAAGAAGTGATGTTGACAATTGTTTTTGCCCAAAGAGAACAGGGTTAAAAATAAAAGATCATTTAAGGGTCAGACAAATGAGATTATATCGGTAATCTCTGTCAAATTATTACGAGTTTGTATTTCATCCATGTTGGTAAGGCTAGCTTCTGACTCTACCTATCTTGTTTTAACTTTAATATAAACAATGATATTTAAATTGGAAACGCGTTTTATCTCGAATATTTAGTGAAGTCTTTTGTTTACAGATTGAATGCTTATATTTGTGGCGGTGGATATCTATATGAACTAGTACCAACATCACGCGTTGACGATCGTTTTGGCGTGATTGGCTACGTACTTGCGTTCGAAACGGAAGGTACCCAGAACGAACCTTCCTTTCCTTCATATTTATAGTTCATAAAAAATCACTATTGTTCATATTAATTATCAAAACAACACATTTAGTTTAAATACCATTCATAACTCAAGCGTAAGCAAAAACATTTCAGTAGTATGTAGCTGTTCTAATTGTTTTTTGCGAGATTAGAAATTGATAATTATACGAAGCACTGTTCTGAGTGGGCCCTGAATCAAAATTCTTTTGGGGGCCATTTTTTAGATATAAGAGCTTTATTAGTAGGACTGGAGTTACACATAATGGGGCTCCTGTAGCTTGAGGGCTCCGTATCATTGATACGGTGGTAGCTACGCCCCTGATCCGAAGCGTAATTTAGAAATTGTTTTTCTTAAGGAATATATAAATTTGATTCTAATATTTAGAGGCCAATGGATGAAAAAAAGTGACTGGTGACAAGATAATAGCCACGAATAATGAAGATATCGGTACTGAAACAAATAAAAGTAGTGAGCATATAAGAGAATAGCATGGAACAGAGATATAGAGCTTCCAATACTAGAAAATGTCATGCTATTTATCATAATAATTCAAGTACGTTATTATAGGTAACTTCGAAAAAAAAATATGCTTGATTTGTACGGAAATTTCAGCTGTAGAGAGTGCAAGGTTAGGCAAATCGAATGAATCCCTTAAAACTATGCATTCTGAATAGTAAGCACAAAAAAAATTTTTACAAAAAGATAAGATAAATTTAATAAATGAAGACAAATGTTTTAATAAATTTCTCTTCTTCAAATGTTTTGTTAGAATCGTATCTGGTAATTT
The DNA here is from genome assembly GCA_019973955.1 of Trichonephila inaurata madagascariensis. NCBI lineage: Eukaryota > Metazoa > Arthropoda > Arachnida > Araneae > Nephilidae > Trichonephila > Trichonephila inaurata. The sequence continues at coordinate 45,439 of BMAV01007662.1, forward strand.
ACAAAACCACAAAATGTTTTAAAAAAACATAGGATAAGAGAAACTGGTTACCAGCAGTTATTTTATCATGGTTAAAATAATATTCAAGGAATTACATGCGAAGCAGTTGCAGCAACTGCCGTTTGCTGATATTACAGCTGGTAAAAGAATCGATGTAATACCTGAAAATATCTTTTTGGGATCAGCTAATGTCTCGACTACGTAACTAGAAATTTTCCTCATAAGTAGATAAGGCACTGGTTAAGAAATTTTATTTAACTGCATATGTGTTCAAAAACTTGTAGAAACAACTATAATAAAAATACATTACTTCGAAATCTTGTTCCTGAAAGGTCATATCCAATAAAAAGATGTTGTGTATTACATAATAATAATGTAATTAATAATAATTTAATAAATCATTTAATTGCATATGTTTCATAATTTACAGAAACCAATACAATTAACATGTATTGCTATGAAATGTCTCTTCCAAGAAATGCCATATCCAATAAGATGCTGCATATGAAAACTAATAATAGTAGTATAATTAATAAATGATTTAATGGAATTGATACTGCTTTAAAGAAAATGCTATAAAGTGAAGTAACTGCATTGGATTTAGTACTAATTGATGGAGCACGGTCGCTGTCAAGGCATAAGGCAAATCTTCAAACATGAGTGAAAAACAGTGCCCTTGAAGTTATACTTACAAACTGCGTGTTTCACATAGAAAATATGAGCGAGGAACTTAATGTTTTTACAAAAGTTAGGAAAATTATACACTACATAAAAATCACTTATTTAAAAATTAGTTGTTTATGAAGCTGAGTGAAAAAATGGTAGCTAATTATAACCCCCCCCCCCAATTCAATATTATTGCAAACAGGTTATAGCCATCGCTTGGAAATGTAATATGATGCAAGAGTGATTCATAAAGTGTTTGTCCGCGAAGAACAGATGGCAACTTATTTTTGATGAAAACATAACGAAGATGCAAATGTACAAATTGTTTACATCAAAAACTTAACAGTTTAATACCTATTTGGTTGAAATCAGAAAAGTTGAGTACTTTGAGTAAATCTACGTAAAAGTAATACAATTGGATTTACATTTCAAAAAGCTGAATTGCTCGCTGATGATCATTTTCTATGGAATTTTTCATATTATTTCTAAGATATCATTATTTTATAAAATTTGCATGGATACAGAATCTATTTGTCGATGACAATATGGATATACAATTACTTTAAAAAATTGATATAATTATCATTAAAGCATTTATCCAGTTTTGGTGCAATCGCAGTAAAGAGCTTTATTTGTGAAACAAAGCAATGCAAATAGTGCTGCTAATTATAATTATGCGAAATGGGGTTTTCTACATTAATTTGATGAAATTCAAACATCGAACTTTTAATGATAGAAAAATAGCTACGAGTAGTCATTTCTTCAATGACACTTAAGTTTTTTGAAAATTTTTGTCCTAATAATATTTATCCATCGCATTAAAAATAAATTAAAGTAAAAACGAGAGATATGTACGTAGTAAAACTTCGTATTACTCGGTTAATTACATTTTTTCTTTTGTGGTGATTAAATACACTCTATAACAAAAACAGAAAAACGACGCGCTAAGAAGGAGTTGCCCGATTGTATTGAAATTTCGTATGCAAAGACATTTGTACCAAACATGCAAATGATTAAAATTTGGTGTCCAATGAATGAATAGCGGGAGCTTCAGCGCATCGGAACTGCTCACTCAGCAGGTGTCTATAAAAAGCGATTCTCAATCTAATGGTCAAAATTTCTGTAGCATTGCAATTTAGGATACCTTTCAACGACTGAAAAAAATGCCTTGCCGTAGGATTTGAGGTCATTACGAGCAACTGTCAGAGTTTAAAAGAGGTCGTATAATTGGATTGAAAAGACAGGTTGGGCAAATCGGAGAATCACATGTCATATGAGTCGAAAAGATGTGGCCGTTAGAGGATGCTGGCAAGAATGGGTGGACAATGGCAGATCTCAGCGTCAGGATGGTAGAGGTCGACCTAGGGCCACAGCAGATCGGGAGGACAAATTGATTGTCAGATCAGCTGTCACAGCGCATGATTCATCGTTATCAACAATCAGACCCACACACGAGTGTCCCACATGACCATTCACAGACGGCTGATAGAGCGAAATTTACTCTCGTAACAACCGCTACGTTAAGTGCCAATCACACCTACACACTATCGAGCCAGATTACAGTGATGCTTGGCTCTATCTTGTAGGAATCATGCTGACTGGGGACGGATAGTGTTTAGCGACGAAAATCCGCTTCCAACTGTGTCCTGACGATCATCGAAGGCGTGTCTGGAGACCCCCACGGCAGCGTGCCGATCCTACTTTCACTATTGCTCGCCACACAGTTCAACCAAGAGTCATGGTCTGGGGTGTCATTTCTTTTGACAGCCAAACCCCTTTGGTTGCCATTAGAGATAGACTTACAGCACAGTGGTACGTCGACAACATTCTCAGACTGCTTTGGTACCATTCCTTTCGCTTTATTTTTCAGCAAGATAATGCTAGACTACATAAGGCACGTGTTGTTATGAACTGTTTTACAGCTTGTCAAACACTTTCTTGACCAGCCAGATCGCCACATCTCTCCAATCAAGCATGTTTGGGATATGATGGAAAGGCGACTGTATCTACCAGGGAATGTTCATGAACTGCCACTACAATTGGAGCAAATTTGGCAAGAAATACCGCAGGAGACAATTAGAGTACTTTATCACTCTATGCCACGTTGTGTGCCAGCTTGCATCCAGGCTAGAAGTGGGTCAAAACCTTATTGAGCTCGCTGTTTTGTAACTATGTAACTCTGAAATAAATCATTGTGAAATTTGTATCATTTTATATTCTGTACATAATCTTTCTACCCACCAATTTTTGTCTCTATCGGACAACTCGTTCTTGGTGCGTCGTTTTCTTTTTTCTTTTACTTTTTTTTGTTGTAGAGTGTATTTTTCTCCATTTAAAACGTGTACGTATTATTTTATAAAAAAAAATAAAAGGAAAGAAGGAAGGCGTTTAGTTTAAATGGTTTCCATACGTAGTCGCAACAACCTAATGTTTTAAAACTACTGGCACTAAAAATTTAAAACAAAAGAAAATTGAAAAAAAATTGATTAAATTAGGATTTCAACAATTACTCTTTTTATGCAGAATAGTTTATCTTATTGTAATTTGTATTTAAATTTCATATTAATGTTTTTCAGTTTGTACTGTACCTGTTGATGAGAATGATCTGAATTTGAGAATGCACACATGATAGATTCAAAGAGAAAGAGTCCGTAAACGGTGAAGAAGACACCCAATTGAAGCTGGGCATATGGTTCGAAGAATCCACCTTCGTGGGAATGTCCGTGATCTTCTCCTGGACCATGACTATGGAGCCCCAAAAACTAAAATACAAAAACCATGAACGATATAAAAATGCCATTTCCTTTCATTTAAAAAGAAGACTAATTTTAAAATTTTGTTGTAAATTTTAATACATAAATTGAAGAAAAAGAGATTTTTTTTGGCTGTTATTACGAAAAGTCTTCTCAAAATAAGGCATTAAAAGATGTGTGTGTGTGTGTTTATAGCACACACCTAAAAAGGGTATTAACAAAAAAGACTGAAAATGTTTCTCCAATATTTTTGAATGAATTTCTATTAAGTGGAATTTATCTAAATTTTATATAACTTTAATAAAATTTCAACTATAAGAAATGAAAGTTATCTGTTTGACTCTATAGGCTTATATAATCAGTTATTTTGATTCATTTTGTGGATACTTTGTGAGCAACTTTGTAAAGTTTTAATTCATTTATATTTTTTTTTATATCGAGATGCAGAAAACAAGTATTATACACGGTCAGTCAAAGCTTTCACAGTTTAAATTTCAAAAGCATTTTAATACAAACTTTCAAAGAACAATTTTAAAGTAATTTCTAGAATATTATTTAAGGGATTAAAGTACTGAGATTGGAAATATATTATAAAATGATGAAAACTTTAAGTGAAATATTTAAAATAATGCAAACTCAAAGCTTTGCATTATTCTAAAGCGGCCCATTGTAAAATACTTTATCATTCTGTATACAAATAGACTGCTGTAATGTGAGGCATAAGTCTAATTACTCCATGGTTATGAAATAAAAATACTTTTAAAATTATGTATGAATTTACTTAATGGTAGTCACAATAAATTATTTTACAGTTTCAAATTGTTTGGGAACACAAATTTTTAACAAAAGAGTCACATTTCCTTTGTTATTACTTTATAATAATGAACATAATGTAGCTGGAAATTTCATCACCGAATCATTAAAATTTCTTTGCCTAAATCATGTCAATCGCAGAATTATTACATAACTTTTATTTTTCAGAAACATAACAAAAAAACAAAAGATTTCAATCAAAATCTTAAGAAAATGCTGACAATCAAATAACTTAGCAGTCCTGATTTCTGTAATTGATTAAAATTATAATTGATAAAATTGACTCATTCATAGATCATTATCTTAAGTTTCGTATATGTAGAAAAGAAAATGAAATTTTCAATTTGTATATAATACACTATTACGAAGAAATCCCATTAAAAATGAGCTTATAAAAGAGAGAGATATTTGTAATCAAATCCATAAGAGCAGCTTTTATTATACTAGTTTAATATATAATGTTTAAGGTATCCAACTACGTTCGGAACCATGATTTTGCAAAATCGTATAAATGGATAATATTTATTATATTTAGTGTCACTTAGATTAGAAAATGTATATAAAATTGTTTTAAGAATATTATTACAATAAAAAATGATTTAAAAATTATTTATTTTGACAAAAAATGAACATAAAATGATCCATTTTCAAAACATTCTCTTTTTGTGAAAAAGGCTTCTATTATAATAATATGTTGCCTGTATATAGCTCAGAGCTCTCTACAGAGGCCGAACTAGAATTTTTGAAATATATAACTTAGAAGTGGGTATATCCATATTTTATGACAACAGAGAGAGCAATTTTAAGAAAAAAAAAACGCCGATAATTATTTCAATTGGTGGTAACTCTGAAAATAATGTGAATTTTTCAAAAACCCTAGTTCATACTCTCTGGAGAAGTCTTTACTTGATATAAGCTCGCGCGAAATATTATTTTTTTAGAAGCATTTCTTATAAAAGGAGAACATTTTGAAAAAAGATTTTTGTAAGTTAATTTTTTGCCAAAATATTGTATTTAAATAATTTTTTTTTGTCAAAATGTCCTTCAAACAATTTTATACATGTATTCTAATCTAAGTGACACTAAATATCATAAAAATTATCCATTTATGCGCTTTTTTAAAATCATGGTTCCTAACGTAATCGGATACCTTAATATAAGCACTGAAATATATCTATCTTCTTACTTGAGGCATCAGATGTAGCAGGGCATCTGCGGCAAGTGTACTGAATGCCAAACCATAAAATCCTGATATGATGTAGTTGTATGCATGCTTTGTCATTATGGGTAACAGTAGAACACCAGCAAGGGATGTCAGGCTTATTATGAGTACAGAGAGAGATCCATAGCCATAAACTAAAAAGATAAGCATAATCAATGTCTACGTATCGGAAAGAAATAAGAATGAACTAAGTGAAGCTATTGAAAGAATTAAAGAAATTTCATGTTTTAGTATAATTCATCTCCCTTGCATTTAGGAGAAAAACGACTCGCCACTCGCTCCTTCATTTATCTCGAGATCTATGGATGTAACAGATCTATAGACTTGAAATTCGGGAGGTTTGTTTCTTTTGTTGAGTGGAGGTCCGCTTAAGAATGGATTTTGCGGAGCTCCACTTCCAAGATAGAGGATTACGGGGGGGGGGGGTAATCGGCAAAAAAATTCGGTTTTTGAGCTATTAAAACTAGAAACTTGAAATTTGGTGAACATGTTTCTTTTGATGAGTAAAGATCGGCTAAAAATAGGTTGCGCCTGTTCGACTAAAATTACGGGGGTTTAAATGTTAAAAAAACTGACATCTTAATAATTCAAGTGTACTCTTTTTTTAAATCAAAAGGTGCGGGCTATAAGAATAATTTTCAATTCAATCGAAAGCTTAATACTAGGACTTAATATACCAATAACTTAAAAAAACAATATATATATATATATATGTGTGTGTGTGTGTGTGTGTTACCGGCAAAGTATGAAATGCCGGCATTCACTAGAATGCCGGACGTTTTTAGGCAAAGTATGAAATAAGAGAATTATTTCATACTTTGCCTAGGCATTGTATAGAATGCTTAGGCATTCTATAGAATGACTAAAGCTGTTTAGGCAAAGTATGAAAGTATTTCATACTTTGCCTAGGCATTGTATAGAATGCTTAGGCATTCTATAGAATGACTAAAGCTGTTTAGGCAAAGTATGAAATAAGGCCATGATAAGGTTACTATATCAATGACATACATTTCTAGAAAATACAAATGTTATTCCGATAAAATAATGAGAGTGGCATTAAAAAATTATTCAAAATACGTAAAGGAAAAAGAAGATTGTACCAAACAAAATTTGTCTTTCTTTTATTAAGGAAAACAAAATTTTCAAATAAAAAATAAGAACTTAAAATTAATCTAGTTATTGCAACATGGTAGGCTTGAATGGCATTTTGAATTACATTTCATTTCATTTTTCACGCAAAGACCATTCTTATTCTTTCAATTTTTTTAATAATTCATTTTGTCCAAATTCTGGAGATGTTTGCCAAATAAGGTATTACAAATTTATGTTCATTCAAAAATTGACAAACTTGTTGAGTAGTGCTGAGTGCCACTGATAATTGTAACGTGTGACATAGGTTGTCTACCCCTGCTATAGACCGTGACTCCTTCTCCAACACTACAACTTATTTTCATGCATTACAGGAAAAAACCAATTTTTTTGCTGAAAAAGTTTAAGTAAAATTGAGTATTTTGACACTCCGAACAAACCACAATATGCAACTTACAAATTCTGAGCCTGAGGCCCGAGTTAAAAGTCTCGTGCCTTGCCACGTAATATTCGAAAGGAATCGGAGATGTGTTTCATACTTTGCCGGTTTATCATTAGACATTCTATAGAATGCCTAGGCAATGTGTGAAATAAGAATCACTTCATACATTGCCGGCTAGTTTTAGGCATTCTATACAATGCCTAGGCATTCTATAGAATGCCGGATTTCATACTTTGCCGGTGACATATACATCATAAAATATCGAGCATAGTAGGGAGGGGGCAATGTATAGAGAGAGTGAGAGATTTAACTTAATGTAAATGTAATTTTACATATAGTTTCCATAAAAAAATCTGTAATCATTTGGTATTACTGTCATATAAATTTTAATTAAAATTCAAACATTAAAAATTACCGTAAAATACGATGTATAGGTGTACGGTCTTTTAACACAAAATAATAAGATCGAAACTTAAGAGGTATAAAAATGATAACTCTAAATATAACAAAAAAAATGAGCATAAAAATATTTTTTTACTTCTACATGTATCGAAATATTGTTTATTTAAAAAAAATGACTTGCCTTTTGAACTAAAAGGGTTGTAGTTCTAGAAGAAAACTGTATTGTGTCAAAAGTCTGGGATAATACCTGGAATAAATGACTTGGAAAATATAAGAGCGATGTATACTAGTATTTCGGATTTCTTCGTAAAAAGGAAGGGGGGGCGTTATACGGCGAACGTACCTAAAAATTAAAAAATTAAGCTTGGAGGTATAGGTGCGCGTTATACGCCGGACTTTTACGGTACTTTGAAATATCCCGTACTATTTGATGATGGATGGTATAATTTAAGAATTTTCTCAGTAAAAATAAATTAAATATTATAAACAGTTTTTTATTCAATCTTATTACTGCGGGGTTTCTTCCTTTTTTGGTTCCATTCATTGACAGAATATACATACTCACACATACATATATATAATATTCTCTCCTCAGCCTTGAAGAAGGGATATCTGAAAAAACTGAGTGCGCTGCACGGCAGGCTTGTAACTCAAGAGATTAATTTAACTCACGTGAATGGAAATCTGTATGCACGTATGCAGAACACGTGCTGAATGAGGACTTGATTTACTCCATCAATCACGGAGGCCTACAAAGTTGGGTTGAATCGCAAAAAGTGTCAAATATTTCATCTCTTTATCGCTTCGATGTAAATCTCCAGATTTCTAAACGTTTTCTCGTGTCCTTAATTAAATGAAAATGGGTTTTTTTTTTCTTCCTATTCATTCTTTTATAAATGTGCTGCTTGTAAGGAATATAATTAGAAACTTCAAAGTAATTCAAAGTGTTTTCCATTGTTTGCAATATGTTTCCAATACAATTTCTTTTGAAATAAGTCGTGAAAGTTTTACTCCAGTTTGCATATAAAAAAGACATATTCAATTAATTGAATTATTTTGCAGCCATTGGCAACGGTATTCATACATTTTAATGTATTTCTATCTGACGTATTACATAATTAAAAAAATTTGTATATTGCATCCGAAATATACGAAGGCTGAAAGAATAAGCGTTGCCAAATAACATGTATCTCGAAACGTCATAGTTTTTATTTCCTTGCAATTGGGACTCGGAAAGGTTATTTCCATTGCAGACCTAGTACATACCCCCGGAACTGGTACCATATTTTAATGTGGCACTACATAGGTGAATACCAATTTCCACAATGTAATTTTGTAGCCCAGTTTCCTCCCCAGAAGGGGGGCACCTGAGCTTTGTCGATGGAAATTTGTTCCAGGGATTTTTTAATTTTTCCGAATGCAGCCAAGCCATACAGGCACTCTAGGGATCTTTAACATCCCGCATAATTGTATGATATGAATGCTGTCGATTTTTTGCATCATGCAAATGCACCGACTCTGTCCGTGGACGAACTCGTATAAACTTGGGCGTACAAGGCCAACCCCTAACAAATTACACCACCCAGCCGGCCAAAGCATCATAGTTATGAATAACAATCCACTAAATGTTGAAATTATTCTTGTAATTTATGTCTTTCTTCAAACAAATAAAAGCTAAATAAAAGTTAAATTTGAACATTGATTGGCGAAATATTTTATGTGTGTGTGAGTGTTACTATTTTATTAACAATTATTTAAAGAAATAACACATTTTTTTTTAAAAATACTTTCCTTTATTCACTTTGAATTAAGAAATCAAGTTTTAATTTTAATTATATAACGATGATAAATTTGAACTGCAATACTTTTGTGTGAACAAAAAACTTGTTCGCTTCATTTTAGTAGCAGTGTTTCCAATTTAAACGAAACAAAATTTCATGAACCATTATGTAAGTAAATATTGAACTTTTTTTCATTCTTTTTCTGAACTACAATCACACGGAATAAGTTGTTACGAAAAAAAAGGAGTGGTCATGGTCGCGAACTCGTTACTGGCGTAGTCGAGACTCGGGCTCGAGTCCTGGTGCCTTTTATGAACCGCCATGTCAAGGGATTGATGCATATTAAATCTGTTCAGGGTCAAAGTCTTCCCGGTGAAGTAATATGGAAAGGTGAAGAAGAGGTGCCAGATGTCATTCATTTTAAATGGGCTAAGCCGAATTACAACACGCCTATTTCTTACTTTTAAATTGAAATTAAAAATACATCTCTGACCATTACTAATGATGATATGCATTTTAAAGTTTTAAAATGCATATATTTGCTTTTTGAACTAAAATGAAAACATAAATTTGAATTCTAATAGTAATACAGTAGTCTCAAAAACTCGGCACTCGATACTCCGGAAGTCCGGATAACTCGGTCGATACTACTCAAGTCCAGATGACTCGGTATTCGATACTCCGGAAGTCCGGATAACTCGGCCACACCCTTTCAGAATGAATAAACAATGTTTCCAGAACGATACCAATCAGGACATTATGCTCGATGCAGAAATTATTGCTGTTGTGTCAAAGTTGATGAAAAAATGCCGAAAAATGAGAAGACGTTATCGTTGAGAGGACACCGTACAAACTTCTAAAAGATCCCACAGTGAGGCACTAAAGGCTTTTTAAACTACCCTTCAGTATTTCGAACAACAAGGTGCATCGCTAATGAACTTACTATTTCTTCGTCGTCTTTATGATGAAGCAGCAAAATGCGCAGGGCAGTACGAAAGACAACAGGACACCATGCATTTCTTTAAACAATAAAAGTAGCCCGTTTTTGAAAAGGGGGCTACTTAATTTTCATTTTAAGACAGCTGTATGCTTTCATTAAGTACTTTCCTGAAGTGTGTCTAGTCAGGTAAATGACTATATACTATGTATTAAATAATTTTCATTTTTATGCAGTAAACGCTCTATGCCTTGATAAAATATGTACTTTTCCTTTGCTTAAGGCATGGATGGCCGACCCGCGGCCCATCTTGAATAATTTTCCTGCCGGCGAGATTCTTTACAGCTCTACAAAATACTATTTTGTGCAATATTTTTGTATTTAGTGTAGTGTTTTGTAACAAATATATCCCATCATTGTTTCTACTTTATCACGTTGCTTCTGTTTTTATAGATACTTAGAAGCGGACAGAATACATTGTGCAGCCATACCCCGCAGCATCACGCGTAATTCCTGTACCTTTTTTCTACTTACTCCTGCAATAATCGCTCTTTTTGTCAAAACGAAATTCATCAAACATAAATCGCGTTTAAATTTATCGGACGATAAATGTAACATAAGTTACGACAGTGGCGTAACGGAGAATATTAGGGCCACCCTGCAAAATCAAGTTTGGGCCAACAAGCCGGATCTTACAAAGGATTGCAACTTGGAGTCAGTCAGGCTTTGAGCCCCCTAGAAACCTGCCCCCCCCCCTACTATGCGGGGATCATGGGGGTGTACGTTACGCCACTGAATTACGATGTGCACATACACGCACATCGACTTGCAAGAACAAACTGAAAGAATTGAGAAACAAATATATCATTATTTAAATAAATTAAACATTATTTGATCATTCCATTATAATTACCATATTATCTATATCTGTATACATGAAAAGTAATGAAAACAATAATAACATTTCATTCCGTTTTAAATTTTCACTCCAATAAATGTTTGTAATAGGTTCAAATCTAATACAACGATAAATATTTTTATATGCTGCCCGCGGGATTATAATGTTTTTCCGAAGTGGCCCGCAAGGTCATTTGGGTTGACAACCACTGGCTTAAGGGTATTTATGCAGTTTATTTTCTGTTGTATTCTCAAGAAAACAATTATTGCAACTGCAATGCAATATTTTCTAAGGAAACAGTCATACATTTATTCATTTTTAATCCCGTTCTCGATAACCCGACATTTTTACAAACTCGGCTACTCTTCGATTCACATTAGGTCAAATTTTCGGGATTCTAATGTATTATTTAAAAACAAGTTATATATTTTTGCAATAAGAAGAAATAACTTAATTCAAACCTAATATATATTATATTTCACTAAGAAAATAATAACAAGACTAAAATATTTCGAATTTGAATAACTGACCGAAACTTAAATTCAATGAGTGCTTCAAAAACCTAAGCGGTTTATTTTAAAATGGAGAAAAATAGTATTCTTATTTATTTATAAAAAAAATATTAATTTTTAATTTATTTTCACTTAAGAAAGCTATTTATATTCTACACAGGTCTCTCAAATTTAAATTGATTTTATCGCCAAGAATAACAAAATTTTAAGATGAATAATACAGTATTATTTAGAAACGAAAGCTGCATCAGAACAAAATACGCAAATTAAGTCGCTCATATTTCGTAAAATTGAACACACGGAGAAAATACACTTTGAAATCATCTACAATTTCTGAAAGTTGAATCAACTACATAATAAAATCTCATTACAGAAATTATTTTAATACTAAGCATCACATTTATCTAAAGAACTAGGATGGCATGTCATTTTGGGACAAGGGCTTCTCTTCTTTGGCAAGGTAGTTGAAAGTAAACATTTATATAATTACATGCTGTATTTCTAAGTGTCTACTTAGCTTCTAGAAAGAACAGCCGAGGAAGATATTGAGCTACAAATGCTGTAAATACTGGCTACAAGACTCCACCTGACCTCAAAAAGGTCCAAAACTTCTAGACCAACAAACTATCTCTGTAGAAGCCACCAAACTTTGTATTTAGATTAAATGAGCGCAGAGGCTTCCCGGAGGAAGACTGAATGCAAGACATCCAACACTGTGCAACTAGTACTTCGAAATTCAACCTTAACAGGTGAAATTGCTGTAATATTGATTTGGATTGTTGTGTTTCAAATTAACTTCCAGCATTAAAAGCCGGAATAGAATGAATATAAGTAGACCTTTTTGCTTCAAATGAGTTGAGGACATAAAATACCCACTAAACAACTTTTCATTTATAACTTTGTAATATATATGCTAAATAAATCTCGAAACTTCACTTCATTTTATCTTTTAGAATTATTTATAACACGCATCAAGGTCTCACATGACTTCAATTCGTCAGATATGAAAAGACATGAACTAGAAGCGAGATGAAAATGAATGTTCCTTTACGGGAACAGAAAAAGTACATCTTTTCAGCTAATACATCTTAACAAAATCATAAATAATACAGTCTCTTTGGCATTGAATCAAATATCCTATTCTCCAAACTAGCTCTTTTTAGCAGAAGTATACATTGGAATAAGGTTCATTTACGGTAACTTATTCACCGTGAAGTGTCTATAATCGCCCCATTACAGACTTGAATGCTAATATGTATTAACACAGGTTTAAAATGCCCTTGACCTTCCAAAAGTCTGCACCTGGAATATTTAAAATTCATATATGCAGGGACACGTACCGCTAAGTTTCATTTTTGTTTTCTTTTCGGTCGTACGACTAAATATATTAACGCGAGGTAAAACAAAAGATTTTAAACTGCACTCAGATAACTTATCATATTTCTATGTGAACACTAAACAGAGAAAATTGAATTCGGTATCTTTAAAATGTGAAAATCATACTAACAATCAAACGAGTGATTGAATTGTAAGAGAATATTCACAATACAATTAAGCAATACATGTTCTAGAATGTAAGGAATACGGCGATTAGGTTTGTTAGCCAATAGCCTGACTCATATAACAAGGAAATTCTTTCTAATAATTAATTGTAATTCATGTGCATGTGAAAAAGTTGAAGCGTTGATATTATAATCTTCAAACAAACATTTCCATAAAATTATGAATAATGAACCAAACTAGAAAAACTTATTATAGAGCATTGAGTGTAAAAATATAAGATTTTATAATTTAAAAAAAAAAAAAAAACAGATTATTTTTCTCATAAAAGGTCTGATTTTTTTAAATAATTTTGCAATTTATTTGTGCAATCAGATAAAATGTAACAGAGAAAAATATTTACATTTTCTTAGATAGACATATTCGTTGATCGTGATGATTTCTGTAACCTAAACAAAATGAGGTTTATAAAGAAATTCCAATACATAGTAAAACTCTGTCTAGACGAATGGTTTTCACCATACAAATTCAAAATTTATAGATTCACAATTCACGGAAAAGAGGGGTTATAAATATTTTACTTTTAACGCTGTCTTTGCTTAATGTTAAAGAATAGGACCCGAATTTGAAACACTTTTTAAGATATTAAAGCATTTCGTTACTAATATTACATTCTGTCCACGCTATCCCATAGAGAGATATCACAGCATATTTTATCAAACAACTCATTTCTTTTTGAAGATCCATTTTTTTCTGGTATATAAGGTATTTCGACTTTTTTCTCATGTTAAATGAGTTATCCTTTTGCATATCGAAAAAAATTAATCGTGTATGGAAATATTTTTAAATTTTAAAAAAAGCAATGTTATTAATAGATGTAGGAATTACAATGTTGCAAATTTTCATGAAAATTTAAACATTTTTCTTCCTGAAAATGAGCTCCAATTTTAGATCAGGCTCTCATACATTTGGTGAAGACAGTCTTAAAAAACAATGTTTCATAGATGTAACGGTAAAGATTATGGTATTGTATATTTTAGGAAAAGAATTAAAAACATATTATTTTTGAGAAATAGTTATTTTTCATTTTATATAATATATGGACATTAATAGACTTACAGGATAAAACAAATAATTATATTGATTTTATATATACTTTCTTATAAAATTTTTAGCTTAAAAGAGATTTAAAAACTTTATCCACCAAAAAATGTTAATAATATTTTAACATGAGCCATAGTATTACAAATTTGAATGATGATTATTCTAATATCCAAATTATATTTCAACGCCTACAGAGTACATAATAAAAAAAATTAACAGACTTAACGTTAGGTAATTGTATCAAACTGTTCTTAGTATTTATTTCAACTTACTTTCCATTCGAGGAGGAGATGGTGGAGGTGGAAGAGGAGGATTGGTACAGACGCCACTAACTATTTGCTGAATCAAAGCTGGGCAAAGCTCGATAAAATCAGTTTTTGTCAGCGAACTGTTAGCTTGATGGCCAAACTTTTGTATAAGCTCTTCAGCATTCAAACACTGTAACGTTCAAATAAAAAAAGATGTTCGAAAATAAGTTTTATGTTTCTCTTAAGACTAAAAAAAGCTACTTTATTCATAAAAATAATAATAGTATTCTATGGAATATGTGTGCGTATATATATATCCGAAGTATAAAAATATAATTTAAATATCTTAACAAAGGAATTTAGCTCATAATACTCTTACTCTAGTTAATTGTATGTTTTAATATAAATAAATTATTTAACGTGTAAAATTTGTCTTACAGCCATAGTAATTAATGGAGATTGTATTTATATCAAGATGTGCTTAAAAATATATTATTTAATTTATATTACGCCTCAATGTTTGAAGGATAAGAACCTTTTACACATTTTTTATCATACATTTCCGAAAACGATCTAAAGCACAATAAGGAAACCTATAAGCTTTTAATAAATCATAATTTTAAAAATGAAGTAATTAATTTTATGTTATCTCTGTGTGTGCACGGTATTAATCATATTATATTATATTCTCTGTGTATATTGAAGTAATAATTAACTTACCAAGCTGAATGATATTTTTACGTCTAAAAGTGAATGAAACTAAAAAATTTTAAAATTGTGATATTTATAGGTTTGTTAAAAATTTTTAAAAAGCAATTTACATTTTTAAATGCTTGATTAGTTATTGTAAAAATTCAAATAAATTCATACACATTAATTAAATCATAAATAGTTTCATAAGGCATTTCGGTTGAAAGGTTCCTGCTTACAATTTGTAGAAATATTATTTAGATTTTTCGTAAATTCTACTATCTTTAAGTTATCCCGTACCCCAATTAAGTTTTTACTTTATCTATATTAAATCTTTAATGGAAAGTTTTTAATTAAATAATACTTAGGAGTAATTAATTTTGAATAAATATAGTTTTTTCGTCTAAAAGACATTTATTTCTCCTAAATATATCCTTCAACAAATATGTATAATGTGACCTCGTGAAATGAACTAGTGAATATCTTGAAAGAGAAATAAATGAAACTTTCACACCTTGGTTGCCAGGCTAGCAAACTGATGAGGAGTTCCGCTTGGTTCTAGATCCATATACCGATTGTGTTCTTCATTCTGTAGCAAATACACTTTCTTCACATCATCTGAAGGTAAGTGGTGGTGATGATTATCGGTGTGAAGCATTTTTTCTTGGTGGGAAAGATCACTCCGCAATGATGCAGCTGGTGCGACGAATTCTTTTTCTTCCATTGAATGCAAGGTTCGAGTTACCCTTCTGTTAGACTCAACGCTTGGTTCTGGAACTTCAGATGAATCGTTCATTTGTTTTTCATCTAATATTACAGATGATTCCGTTGGTATTTCCATTTCTGATGCTTCAACGTAAATTGTGGTTTTATCATTACTGGCACTATCAATTGCGGTGTTTCTTAAACTGAATTCCGCTTCCATGGCAGCAGTAGTTGATTCAGAGATTGAAGGAACATTGATGAAATCCTTGGTTGTGACTGGGACAGTTTGCTTTGCATCTTTACTAGAAACAGAAAGCTCTTCAGCAAGTTTCAGACTTGCAGGCTTAGTTTCAATGGTATGATCAGGTTTTGTATGATAATGATTATGATTGGAATGATCATGTCCTGGCATCGAATGGTAGTGATCATGAGTGGAATGGTCGTGATCATCACTATCGTTATGTACATGATGTTCGTAATGTGGATGGTCATGATCATGCTTCGAATGATCATGGGCATGGTTATGAGCAAAATGTCCGTGAATGTGATCACATTCATGGACGTCTTCGTGAGCATTATCATGATGATGTGAATGATGATGATTATGATCATGATCATCGCCTTGTCCAGTTTGCAGGTCGTGTATCATACGCTTAAGACCTATTCAAATGAGATTGAAAATAAGAATAAATTTAGTGATGTAATAAGTATTTATGTGCAAAATATAAATTATGAAGAATATTTGTGTATTTCGTTTGTACATTTCACTACTATTAAAAAAGTATAACGATAAACATAAAAAAAAATGTCCAGTGTGCTAAAGCATGTGATTAAGATAAATGATAAATTACCTGTTAAACTCATGTAAGGTGAACAATTATCCCCATAATGGTGAAAAATATCATCTAAGAAATCAGTGGTAGACTCTCCAACGTCAATACAGTTTCCTAATTAATAGAAATTTATTTTTAAAATATAATAATTTCAAAAAAATTGGATGCGAAAACAAGCGTATTTATAAACTTTAAGTAAATGTCAAAGTTACCTTCAAATATGTGTCCCATTACAATAGCAAACATTTGTCGAGTATTCCTTATAACATCATCTCTATTACTAGCATAAGGCAGTTGATCTAAAATTCCTTCTGCACTAAAACACTGTAAATTAAAGAAAATGAAAAATAAATTCTTAGAGACAAGCACGCAATTAAGATAATGAGAGATAATATATTAAAGGGGTAAAAATAACTAAAGTATATTTATCCAAACAAATCAAATTGTAATGAATAGCATACAAACCAAAAAATAACATAAATTTATGAATAGTGTACAACACATTATCGTAAAAAGGTACAACTGACAAACTAAACGAAATTCAAGTTAAAACCTAGAAAAGATTCCCGAGAAAAATAATAAACATCAACAATATAATAATATGGAGCTGCAATTTGAAGAGTCATAGTTTATATTGAAACACAGTCATAATAATTAAAAAAATGTTTCGAATACAGAATGATCTTCAGATATGAACCTGTTTATATTTTTAGGAAATATTAAAAGCAAAAAAAGTCCACAGATTACCTCAATCCCGTATTAAAAAATTATCACGGCTATTAATAAGCATAAAAAAATTGTGTAAAAATATAAAGTATTGTTAGATTAATTACTTTATATTTTCACATTTTTTTGTATGTGTGTGTTCATTAATAGCTGTGATAACTTTTTAATTCGAGATTG
This sequence comes from Trichonephila inaurata madagascariensis, assembly GCA_019973955.1. Taxonomy (NCBI): domain Eukaryota; kingdom Metazoa; phylum Arthropoda; class Arachnida; order Araneae; family Nephilidae; genus Trichonephila; species Trichonephila inaurata. The sequence goes on from BMAV01007662.1 coordinate 62,937, forward strand.
AGGTAGTCTATGGACTTTTAATTCTGATGCATAATATTTTGAATGTGCAATACACATATTTATATAAGTATATATATAGCCATACTAATACAAAAGCGAACTCTTAGGCTTAGGAATATGAGTGTAAGGTCTTGTATGGTATATATACCAAACTCAAAAACAAAAAGAATGTAACACCAATTCTTAAAAGATGCTGGCATTACTTATTAAATATATCAAAATCAACTGTTCCAGAATGTTTATTTATTAACAAAATCTGTTTCGTTAAAAATGTCTAGAAATTTCCTAATACTTTTTTCACTTTTTTTAACATTCCTTTGCGATGTTTAAGAAAATTATTGAACAGCACTTTCCTTCAGCGTTGCTAATATTTATGCGGAAAGTTACGATAATTTTAAACTATTGTGACAGACCATTTTAAAAAGCAAAATTATGAGTTTAATTACGATCATCGTACATTGGTAATAACACAGAGACTAAGGTCAATTCAAATCTAATTTGGAAGTTTACGCACTTTCAAATTTGGAACATCAACTCTTAAGTTGCTGAAAATACAATAAAACATGTTCAAGAAGAGTAAAACAATTTAACTTGGGTAAATCCTTTAAGTAGAAAGCTTATGTGGTTTGCAGAAAATTGACGTCCATCAGGAAAAGACAATTATTCCAGATTAACTTGAGTTGTACATCGTGGTCAGTGAAGATTTAAACGGCAGGGAAGCTAACAAATCTTCTCAACACAATTGAAGACATCAGTAGTTGTCAAGATTTGGGTTTTCCACGACATTTTCAAATAATGGAGTGAAGAAATAATTTGGTAAATATGTACGCGTAATGTAAGGAAAAATACGCAGTTTCTTCAAGGATAAAAAATTTATGGATTGGTAATGCAAAAGGATTATTGCACAAATATTCCTCAAATTACGCAACATTAGAAAATTTTAAAAAGGCAAGCTTAAAACCAATAAGGGTATTTTTTTCAAAAAGATGAATTTATTTTTGCTCTTGGAACCCATGTGGTGAAAAAAATGTGTCAAACCATTTAAATTGCCATAAAATAGAAACCACAGCGGCAACTTTTTACAAAATAAGACTCACAATTCAAATGCCTTAAAAGTTCATATACCGATGAATTGCGATCGGATTTGAAAATATATTTCTTCAATTCAGTGTGAAGCATTTTTTAAGAAAATCTTAATTCGGTTCATAATTGTGGTGTATCAATTTTAACATACATTTTAAAAAAATATGTATATTTGTTAATATGTTAATATATTTTAATTATGTGCGATTTGATAAAATAAGGAAAAATATTTTCGATGGGGAACTTAGAGAAATTACAGGTTCATGTATGTATTTAAAAATTTATAATTTTGATAAAGTAACTAATTATTCACTTTTTATGAGTCCTCATTTTAAATTTATTTGAATTTCATAAAATTGGTCACCTCGATAAACCATATTACACTATTTTTCATTTTTCACAACATCTTGTTGAGAATTTAGGGTGCGGCTTAGATTCGAATTTTAATACGGTAATTTAAATCAGTGGTGTCAGAATAATAATTTAAATCAGTGGCGTACACAAGGGTGGAATTTGGAGGTTCAAACCGATAGACCATCAGATTTTTATTCTTCATCATAGAATTTACCACTTTTACATACCTTTCAGCACTACCGTCTACTTCCATTTTTAGAATGTAACCCCCACCTAGGGATTGCAATACCGGTATACCGAATACCGGTATTTTGAGACATTTGTACAATTTTGTAATACCGGTATTCACAAGTTTAAATACCAGTTTTTCGGTATTTACTAGAAATTTTTTAAATTGTCTCCTCTATATGTTCAGGGATCGCCAACATAAGAAAATAGATTACGTTTTTGTTTTTATGTCTCCCTAACTGGCGAAAATAATTAGACTGTGAATTTAAAGTGATAAAATATGCGAATCGAAGGCGTGACAAAACTATCCTATTACAGCTCAGAGCGATACTGCACACGCGCAGGATTTGTAGTCTGATATTCGTATTTGTGGAAACAAGGTTGTAGTTGTGAAGAAGGTGCGTAATATTTCGAAATTTTTAAATTGGTGACTTCGTTATTCACATTGTATTTGCATATCATACTTATAATGATTTTAAAAGTGAAAATGAAACGGTAGGAAAGAGACTAACCAATTTAAATTTGATCGTTTCTGGCAAATTTTCTTAAAATGTTTTACCCCCAAACATATCCACATTCAGAAGAATTCGGTACAGTTATCGAAAATGATGATGACTCTAATGTCAATAGTGAAATAAATTGTCTCTTGAACAAAATTAAATTAGAGATAGCTAAAATATTTCCACAAACAAAATGGAATACAGAAATCAGCTATATCCAAAAAATCATCCGAAGAGAAATCGATTTATTTGAAAACATGAGGGATTTAAGTGGTAAATACTAGGAAAAAGTATGTCGCGCGTTGCTGACAGTACCACCAACTAGTGTAGATGCCGAAAGAGCGTTTTCGAAAGCAGGTAATTTTTGCACATAATTATGTTCCAGGCATAATGACAGTACAATTGATGCATTATGTTTTTTAAGATCACATTTCAAAAATGTATAATAGTGATAGATTGAATAGTGATATTTATACTTTTTGTGATTTAAATAAATGAGATTTTCCCTTACTTTTTTGTGATTCTTTATTTACTGTTATAATTTATAAGTTTCAAATTATTTTTTGTGTTATTTACACTCTCTGATAAAACTGGAAAATAAAACAAAGAAATACTTGTGTTTTTCTAAAATTTCTAATACCGGTATTAAAACCGGTATCCCGGTATTAAGATCTAAAAAATACCGAATACCGGTATTGAATTTTTGGTCCGGTATTGCAATCCCTACCCCCACCAACATGAAAGAGGTCTGTGTACACTACTCTGATTTCAATTACATTTTAAAATATAATGGACGAAGAAAGATTTTTAAGGAATATATATGCATATATATACAGTCGACTCTCGCTAATTCGAAGTATATGCTCAGCCCCTTGAAAAACTCTTTATATTTCAAACTAAAACAATGCGATTTAGTACACTCAATATTTCGAAGTAAAACCTGTAGTTGACCACAGACTACCATACGCGATAATACGAAGTTATCTTACAGAACTCTAGACCAGGGGTTTCCAACCCAAATGACCTTGCGGGCTACTTCCGAAAAACATTATAATCTCGCGGGCCGCACATAAAAATATGTGTATTTATATCAGATTTGGAAACAAAAAAAAAATATTGGAGTGAAAATATAAAAAAAAAATGAATTATTATTATTGTTTTCATTATTTTCCATGTATACAGACATAGGTAATATAATAATGTTTATATATATAATATAATAATGCAATGATCAAATAATGTTTAAAATATTACAGTTGCCATTTTCTTGAAAATAACGGAGTTCCTTTTAAATTGATCTTTCTTATTCATTTTTAAAATTTGATTGTGCTGTTATTCTCAAACGATTTAGTATACATAGATCTTTATCTTAACCGTCCTTAATATATATATTTTTTAAACTTTAAAAAATATCTTTGACTGCCTCTTGCTTTATGGGCGCTCCAAACAGAAAAGGAGAAGTGAAAGTCACACACACAGAGAATCAAGGAACCTTCCATGGATGGCATTATGCATACCCTTTACTATGCATAGTAAAGGGTATGCATGATGCCATTCGGAATTTATTAAAAAAGTTATTTATTATAGTAAAATCAAATGTAACTGTTTGATAAAATATAAATCTATTTTAATCTAAAGGATGTTTTCGTTATCAAAAAGGACTTATTTTAATACAAGAACAGGTAACAGGCAAATACATTGTAGATTTATATATATATATAAATTTTCACTCAAATAAATTTCAAAATGAAAAAACTTTAAGAACCTGTTATTTATAAATTTTTAAGAACCAGTCGCGGCGGGCCGCAGTTTACGTACTGGAGGGCCGCGTGTTGGACGCCCAGTTCTAGACAATTCGAACACTCACTATCATGTAGAGTCATGTAGCAAACAGATTGGAGTTTATATATTTTGTGCTGTACTGTCTCAGCGTGTCTCCCCTGCAATGTAGCCCTTTTGATGGCCATCTGTCTTCCATCCTTTCTTCATTCCAGCCATCCTTTCTTTGGTTCCTCAAGTAAAAAGATATACAAAGGTTTAACAAGTGGCCTTACTGCACATGTGTTCAGAAAGGATGGTCCACTATTGTGATGAAGACATGGGTAGGATTGTGTATTTTGTGTCAGTGACATTACGATTTATGACTCATCTGTGTGACTTAAGGCATGTAGCACCAAATAGAGCATGGGTCAGACTGGACTTTGCCTTGAAGATCTAATGGTGTTGGAGACATTGACTGAGGAAACCGATAACAGATTAAACATATTTTTAAAAATAACAGATTTTTTCGTCAAAAAAGATTAAGGTATCCGACTACGTTCGGAACCATGATTTTGCAAAAGTGCATAAATGGATACTTTTCATGATATTTAGTGTCACTTAGATTAGATTACAAGTATAAAATAGTTTTAAGGACATTTTTGATAAAAAAAACATTATTTAAATACAATATTTTGGCAAAAAATTAACTTGGAAGAATCTTTTTTCAAAATGTTTTCCGTTTGTGAAAAATGCTTCTATTATAATAATATTTTGCCTGTATGTAGCTCAGACCTCTCTACAGAGGCTCAAATAGAATTTTTGAAATACATAACTTAGAAGTAGGTTTATCCATATTTTACGACAACAGAGGGGAGCAATTTTAAGAAAAAAACGCCGATAACTATTTCAATTGGTGGTAACCTTTAAAATAATGTGAATTTTTCAAGAATTCTAGTTGAGCCTCTGTAGAGAGGTCTGAGCTATATACAGGCAAAACATTATTATAATAGAAGCAGTTTTCACAAAAGGAGAACATTTTGAAAAAAGATTATTCTAAGTTAATTTTTTGCCAAAATATTGTATTTAAATATTTTTTTTTTGTCAAAGTGTCCTTAAAACAATTTTATACATGTATTCTAATCTAAGTGACACTAAATATCATAAAAATTATCCATTTATGTGCTTTTTTAAAATTACGGCTCCGAACATAGCCGGATACCTTAATTATATACAGTATGTATTCTTATAATAATCGTTTTTAATACATAAAGGTATTATTTTAATGCAGGACTTTTAACTTCTGTATAATATGTACTTTTTTAAATACTTTAAAATAATTTTATACATAAGTACGATTGTTGTTTTATTAGATAGTTTCAAAATTAAATGTGTTAGAAAAAAATTTCTCTTCGTGTATTTTAAGAGTTTTTTCCTACCCTCTTGTGGATTCGAACTCTTGATAATACGAAGCTTTTCAGTGGTCCATCCAACTTCGAATTATCGAGAGTTGGCTGTATATATTTAATTACCAATTCCTTGAAATTCGAATAGAGGTACTGGGAATCATAGAATATCATTTTGAAAATTCAATACCACATTATCTTTAATTAAGCATGACTTTCATCTCGCATTTCAATATTTGTCTATCGGGGGAGGGGGATGACATCAATGCCAAATTTCAGAATAATACTCTTTCTTGTATAGCAGATTCAATTCTGTTTACGCGACTGCCCTTGATCTACATCGAAGAGGTGAAAAGAAAACAAATAAATACCTATCTTATCTAGTGGTGAAGTTTAACCAAGTGATATCGTGATTCAATTAAACCGGCATCGTGAACTAGTTCTAAATCCTCATTGTTTAACAGCCGGTCTCAGATTCCACGAATATTTTAAGAATCAATTTCAAAACAAAACAGATTTTCAAGGAGTCTTCATATTTATTATGAATAGAA
>BMAV01007662.1:68825-79700 GCA_019973955.1 Trichonephila inaurata madagascariensis
GGTGACAGAAAATATGCCATATTGAATGATAATAATACGGTTAAGATTTCATTGGCGAAAACGTATTCTTCGGGAAATAATAAACAAAAGAGAAATTCTTTATTTTTCATTGCATGATAGTCCGTTTATTGATTCAAATGTTATTCTATTGTTATTCACGCGCATACAACAAAACAAAGAAAAATAAGATGTACCACGAAAAACCTTTCGTTTATCCTATCTTCTCCATGAACCACTTGCATCAATATCAGTTTTTATGACTTAGCACCTTACACGTCTAGGTGTTGAAATGTAACAGAAAAAAGATTTTATTGAATTGTATTATTTACTATTGTGTAAGTGTTTATTACGTAAAATTGTGTAACTCATGCAATTTCTCGCTTAATTGAGTAAATTAAAACAAATAAAAATATTTACTGAATTATTCTCATTTTAAGTATGTATTGCTGTATTATCTACAGTTAAAGTCAGTAATGAATGAAAACAAAGGATGGTATACATGTTTGTACGTTATTCATGAACTCGGCAACCTTGAAATATAATGCATGAACGTATTACTTTGAAAACCAATGCATCAGTTTCATTTAATAGGATGAAATACTTTAACTAAAACATTACCATATATAGGTTACTTAATAATAAAATTAATAATTTTAAATATAATTTAATAATATTTCAGTGCTATGCTGAAATATAATCGGAGTTATTTTAAATGTAAGAAACAAAATTTCTTATTGAAAAATACCATTTATAAAACTTTTACAAATACATCTCTAATATTTATAACTCCCGACTTTTATATATTTAATGCGAAACTGAAGGGATTGAAATATTTTTTCGTGTTAAAGGATAATGTAAAAAAAAAACATGTATTGAACAAAATTAAGTTTATTTACAAAGATGTGTATACATACATGTATTTAATAAAAATCAATTAAACAAAAACATTCACAAAAGATGAAATTTAATACGAAATTTTCAAGTTTTTTGAAAAACAAAACTTTGTTGAGTTTTTGGACAATAATCTGGTATTTTCTTTGCATTGTCCTTTTTAGCATCAAACTGTCAACAAATTGTTCACTGTCGTCCCATTTTTTTATCCATTTCACCATTGGAACGTACATCTAATTAATTGCGCATACTTTTCATAATGTTCCTCATTTCGGATGACGTAGGAACAGGAGCTGCATTATTCATTTCATTTTCGTCGTCGAATCTGCAGCCATTATATTTTTGTAACTTTGAACAAACTCCAAAATATCTTTGTCTGCCATATAATTGGGGCTGTATATACATTATCATCATCTACCGCAACGAATTCTTCCGATAATACAGTAGAGTAGTCCAATAATACAGACAATTTATAAAACATTTCATTAAGAGTGTCTGGTATTTCCTCTAGAGAAAATGGCATGACAAATGCATTCTCAGGTTCCTGTGAGAAACAATATTTCAGAGATGGAATACTTCTGAAAATGATGCATCTAAAAATCAGTCCTCAGCTGATTCTGCAATTAGACTTTCAAGTACAAGTATTCTGAATTCAAATGTTGCAGATATAACTCAATATTTCCTTGATGTACCCAACTACATTATACTAAACATATTGTAGTACTATATTTTAGTATTTTAAAGCCGTACGAGACAAGAGCTAAGACTTCCTAAACTGTCCCAATTTAAAATTGAAAAAAAATTAAATTTTATGAGCAAACCTGACTATTTTTAGCTTAAGTTAGTATCATTATTATTTTGTACATAAATGCTTCGTATTTCAAAACTTTTGTGAAAATGTTAGGTTAAGATAAAGCTAAATAAACTGACGTCTTAACAAATGCTATCAATAATATGCAAAAATATACTTTGAATTAAAAATATAATTTTCTGTCATATTTAATAAAAATAGCGTTTAATGCAGAACATACATTGGAAAATAACATGTTAAAAAATAAGAGCTAAGCGGGCATTATAAGTTTTTGTTTTATGACTTTACAAACTTTATATGCGTTTTTCTCGGACTTTCAACTTTGAAGGTATAAGTGTTTTCTAAACCCTAAGGCGTTTTTCCTGTTCAAGATAGAGGCTTGAAATTTTATATATAAACTCCCAAACCTATGTTCTATAAAAGTTAGTATAGATTTAGGGCTGAGATCTTTAATTATTTTTCTAAAATATGCCAAAGTTGATACTTTAAAAATTTTCGTGTTTTTTCCAGGTTTTTCTAGAAAAATAATTATTAAAAATCAACAAGGGAATAGATTTTCAAATCCATTCTAACTTTTGCTTATAATAACCTAAAAAACATAAATAACTTAAAATGATTTAAAAATTTTAAAAATTGAGGATTTTATAAAAGTTTGAAAAAACTTCAAAAATTCCAAATTTTTTAAAATTGTAAAATAATGGCTGGTCAAACTGACTTTTTACTTATAGAGAATCAGCTTAATAATATAATCTAAATATAAAACATCAATTATTTTTACTGTAACTGTCTCCAAAAAAAATTTTTCAAAAAGGGTACCGTGAAGCCTTAAACAAGAAAAAAAATGTGCTGCCAAATATTTAATACTGTAATCATTTCATCATTCAACATGAGTGCGATAGGCAAATGATCATGGCCGTGAACTCCTCCCCAGTGTTGTCGAGTCATGAATTCGCATCCTGATACCGCTGAAGACGCCATGCTGAGAGGCTGATGCATGTTAAATATGTTGCGATTGGAAATCATCCCGGTAACATAGTATGGAAGTTTGGAAAGCAAAATGATAGCTCAGATATCATTTTCGTCACTTAACCAAGATACGATATCCGTCGTCAGTAGGTCTAGTAATCAGGAACATATTAAAACTTCTTGAGTCCATGGGCCCCTACACAAATGTAGGCCCACCTATGACCCTTAAAAGTAAACAGTACATAGCATACGTTGTCAAATACTCGTACAAACAACTAACCGAAACAAATAAATGCACATGACTTACTATCTCATAAACCAGCTCGACCGATTGTCTCCTTTTCACTGAATAAGTAATGATGGTGTCCTAGGCTTAAGCAAGGACGACGGTCATCCCATATAGCTAGTTCACATATTCTCAGTTTTTCGGAAAATACAACCGGAAATAACACATTGGACAGTTTAAATTATTCGAATCATGATCTTATTAAGGCTGAGTCGAAAACGAGACGAGGTCTCATTGTGGCCGAGGCCCTGGGCCCAGTTGGTCCATGCCTTAAGATGTCCCAGCTAGTAATGCTTCAGCATGCAAACATAATACAAAGAATTATTCAACATAAAATGTGAATTTTTGAGAAAAACACTTTGATTCTGTAGATAAATTCGGCTTGGTTATAGAACAATTTCTAATAAAAGCATTTGCTTTTAATATTTTAATGAAAATTTCTACTTCAAAATGAAACGCAATTCTTTGAGAAAATTTCAATTTCACGCTCGAAGGAAACGAAAAGAAAGAAGAAAAAAAAAAAGAAACTTAGGTGCACAATTCTGATAAGCTGGTATTGAAGGACGGCACTCTCACTCTTCTTCAAAAAAAGAGAATAAAGCACCTTATGTCCGAAGAACCATGTCTAACAGTTAATTTGAAAGCAAAATAGGCATATTTTCAATGTCAGCCTCTTCTTTTTTTCACTTCCTTTAGTGTCAGTTGTAAAGATTTGGAAAAGATAATTGCATAGCTCTGATTATATACTTTGCACGGTTGGTTATGGCTAAATGTAGGGTCTTTTAAAATGGACTTTTTTCGTTCAAGTTTCCTTCCGGCCTTTTTTCCTTTGTTGTAATTTAATTTCAAATTTCAAAACGTTTCCTAAATAATTCTGCTGTTTCTAAGAAAAAAATCCATGTTCAATAAAGGGGGAGGCTCAATATGTGTTAGTGACCTTGTTACAAAACTCAATATTCATCGCTGATACATTTTTTGCGGTGAAGATCAATTTCATTTAGTGTTTTTATTTCTATTTTTAAAACAAAACAAAATAATAATAAATGAAAAAAAAGTACTGAATATTTTAAAACAAATTTGAAATATTTTACTTCCCTTGATGATAATATTCAGATGGTACTTTAGATTTAATTCATTGGTAGAAACAATTTTCATTGATAGTTTTATCATATAATTTTAGCTGATCTTAAGAAAATATTTCTTAGTTTTCAAAGAGTCATTCAATGCTTTTTCGAAGAATGCACCGTAAATAACTTTGATGAGCTAATACATTAATTATAATAACTTCTAGGATGTTTTGAAAATACTATAGCTTAAAAAACAAACTGTAACTTGCATAAACTAATGTCAACACATTTTGTGGAAATCGTAAAAATATAAAACTAGTTTCTCTGCATCAATTTTATTTTACTTAAAAATAATTTATAATATAAATATTTTCCCGAAAATGAGAGCATTAAAAATCCATAATAATTTGCACAATTATAAATAAATGATAAAAGAACAAGCACAATCAAACGGAAAAAAATTTCTCTAACAAAATTGAATTTTTTACGAAATACTGTTACAAATATTCATAACATCTTAATTTGTTAAAAAAAAAAGTTATTGCTTTTTTATATTCACTAGCTTTTCTAACTTTTCATCAGTATTTTCATTTGATCAATAATTTTTTTCATTCAAAAAAATAAAAAAGTAAAAATATTATAGTATTCAAAAATGTTGCACTATTTAAAAGATTTGCTATTTTAAAAATAAAGCAGCTGCATCTTAAAGTTGATAATAAATTTTGAAAAAGTCAGATAAGTGATGCATATTTTCTAATATTTAAATAAATAACCGTTACTATATATTTTCATGCGCAAATCAAACTGACATTAACACGAAATGGATTTCTTTTCTCTCTTACTAAACTTTAAAAAGAAAACTTCATATAAAACACATCATATTTGATATTTTTCAATTTTATATCTGATTTTAAGTTTGGAAAATAAGTGACTTTGTGAATTCAATTTGTCTTGAAAGCGAAGAAATTCTTTTTCAATAAGCACCATAAGCTTTAAATATTTTACCAATATTAGTGAAATTATTCCCATATTTTATTTAATAACAGAATTCGCCTTCGTCAGTTCAATGTGCTCTTTTTATCCCTTTGTTTAATCCCATTTTCCTCTATTATGCAAATGAATTTCACTCAAAGAAATGTAAATATTTAAGATATAAATTCCCCTACCCAACATCAATGAGAACAAATACTGAAAAGATAAGACATCATTTGCCATCTTTAACACAATAAACTAAGGTACATGACCCCTTGTTAGAAAACACCCGTTTTGCAACAAAAATAAAAGTATGTTTGTTGAAAAGAGGGTGTATTTACAAAATGGAAACACAAAACACTCTATTCATAAAATTTTAATGACAAAAGAACAGCTAATTTTGGAAGGACAATGAATCCTGGCATTTGGCAGAATTTGGCGGACATTGAACACTAAAATTCTTCCAACCGATCCGGAAGCTTGACGAGGTTTTTAACCTTACTAGGGGTGTGTCCAGTTAGCGTGATGAACGAAAAAGCGAAAAAAAAATAACTTTTCTTTATGAAAGAAAATGAGAAAAATATTAATAGTTCATTCAAGTATGCAGTATTCAGTTTTGGTTAAACGACAAAAGGCCAAAGAAGAAAGTTGTCGTAAATATTGTTCGCGACAAGGATTCAAGTAAACGATAAAATGCTTGTATTTTGATAAGATTTTACTCGAGAAGGCTTGATTTATGAATGTAAAAATGTTATTTTACCTGCTTTATGTTTTATTTATGTACACATAAATGAATTTCATATATATATTGAATGATGGAGATATTTACTTGTTTATTTTTCGATGAAAAAGTCATTTTTTTTCAAATTTCGCATTTCTTGTATTCTTGAATGGAACTTCTTGAAAGGATTCCTCTTTTTCAAACATACACAGAAAATTACAGTATAAACTAGCGTTTCTCAAACTGTGGGGCGCGCCCCTCTAGGGGGGCGTGATAACTCTACAAAGGGGAGCGAGGATATTAAAAAGTCGAAAACAAAAGATTATTTTAAAAAATTAATTTGATGAAAGTAAACAAACAAAATACATTCTGGCATAATAAAAGATAAAATACACATTTATACTAATATAATACATTTATAAATGTATCAGTACTTCACATTGTATTTTATAAGTAATTGAACAATATTAAGTTAAGAGCAAGTTTAATAATTACCAGTGTGACTCCACCATATATACAATAATACATAAAAATTAACATTTATCTTGATAATTTGTACGGTATATAATTAATCCCTTAACTGCCGATATTAAAAGTTATACGGTTCACTCCCCAATGCCACTGTTTTTTCATGTAGGCGCGCGTATGAGATGTATTGGAGGAGGGAGGGATAAAAGAGGAATAAAGAAGCAAATCCTCTAAAATACGTGAATTCTTCGCAAACACTGTCAAGTTAATTTTATTGCATTACAAAGCTTTCGGAATAAATCTATGGATAGAAATTCCCAGAAAGATCGTAATTTGGAAAGGCGTATATATACGTCCGGACCAATTAATACATTGGCGGACCAAGACGTTTATATACTTCGGTGGGACTTAAGAGGTTAAAGTCGTATTGTAGTTTTAGCATCAAAGCATAGTAGTACTGAATTCAATACAGTGTTATTGTATGGAGAAAGGGGGGAGCGATGGAAATTATGACTGAAAATTGGGTCGCAAGAATCGAAAGTCTGAGGAGCACTGGTATAACCTATAAATGATATCAGTTTCTCAATGTTGGCAATATATCTGTATCATTCGAGCTTATTTTAAAACCCAACAAGTACAAAACTTCATTTGATGCAAAAAGAAAAAAAAACTTAGCTCATCTTTAAATAGTATGTTATTCGCTCGTGTGGAAGGTTAACCAGTAGATTAATTTTTTATAACATTTCCCGCCTAGATTTTTTTTGTCTCGATCAATCATATAACCTCATTGTTTAACACGAACTGAATGACATATCTCAATTGTGACAAGTTCTACCGCGCGTTACAGAAAACATTCTTCAGTGCTTAAAAAAAAAACAGCATACAATAAATTCAGTTCACAACACTTTCTTTCAAAAACTATTCTATATAAAATGAAATAGCCTAAACTGAAAAGTATTTTTTCCCAGTGATATTTCTAATCACAATAAGAAACACAGCAATATAAACAAAATTATAAATTTTTTTCCAAACACATCAAACATGTTGATTTTTACGGCTATTATTTCCTATTCTATTGTAATTTATTTACAAGTGTTTCCAATATTCTTTAAGGTATCCGACTACGTTCGGAACCATCATTATAAAAAAATGCATAAATGAAGAGTTTTCGTGATATTTAGTGTCACTTAGATTAGAATACATGTATAAATTTGTTCTAAGGAAATTATATGACAAAAAAAATTACTTAAAAGCAATATTTTGGCAAAAAATAAGCTTAGAATAACCTATTTTCAAAACGTTCTCCTTTTATAAAAAAATGTTTAATAATAATATTTTGCTCATGTAAAGTAAAGGTTCCTCCAGAGGGTCTCAACTACGGTTTTTAAAAAATTCACATTATTTTCAAACTTACTACCAACTGAAATAATTATCGGAGTTATTTTTCTTAAGATTTCTCCCCTCTGTTGTACTAAAATATGGATAAATCTATTTCTAAGTTATATATTTCAAAAATTACTTGTTCAGGCTCTGTACAGAGGTCTGAGCTATATACAGGTAAGATATTATTATTATAGAAGCATTTTTCATAACAGGAGAACATTTTGAAAATATGTCATTCTATGTTCATTTTTTGTCAAAATATTGTATTTAAATAATTTTTTATTGTAATAATATTCTTAAAACAATTTTATACACGTATTCTAATCTAAGTGACACTAAATATCATAAATATTATTCATTTATACGCTTTTGCAAAATCATGGTTCCGAACGTAGTCGGATAATTTAAGGCTATATAAAAAAGACAAGAGTCAAACATTCAACTATTGACCGGGTTATCCCAATCATTTGGGGGATTGAAATACATTATTTTATGTTTTTTATTCCCCTCCCTCCCAAATTATTTTTAATCAAAGTAATCAAAGTCAGTTTTTTTTCCCATGCCAAATAAAAATACTTGTATTTTCAAAAGAAACCACTATATTCTAAGCATATAATAAAAATGAAGAAGTGACACGTAGTAATATATAAGAAGGTATAATTATGCTAATTTCAATTAAAATTCGTCAAGCATTTCTGTTTGAATTTAATTTTTATTTCAATAGATTCCATTGTTCTATTCATTTTTCCATTGATTACGTACAAGAAGTATCGACATTCGAAAACAGATGCTCAATCTAAACTCATTTACCGATGCATTGATGTAAAATTTTGAAAAAATGAGCGCAAAGAATTTTTAAGAATGATGAATGAAACAATAATACACACACAATTTAATAATGTTACCTATTTAAAAACATTAAATAATAAAAAGAAAATTACGAAATTTAAAATATACTAGCTGTTATAGATGTTCTTCGCACGAGTGAATTGTAAACTTAAACAATACAGATTGAAAGATAAAGAAGTTTTTAATGTGTTAATACTACGTGAATTGCAAATTAAACAAAAAAGGTTTTTCGCATATATCAGCTGAACAAAAAAAAACCCATATTTGTAAAATTTTAAGTCTCTAAAATTTATTTATTAATAACGCTCCGTAACTCATTGTGGGTCGATTTTTGAACACACTTTCCAAAGCTCCAACAAATGTAACACATTGTTACAAATTTTGTGTAATGAACGCTTAAAATAGTGTAAATAATTTATATCTGGATGTGTAATACGTTAATGTTAGTTTCACTTGTATTTATTTTATGTTAAAATTGTAACATTCGCAAACAACGCCGTTCCTTACAATATAATGACGATTCAATGGAAACATAGCGAAATATTGGTGATAGAGCCAAACTGGCATCATTTTTGGCGATTGATTGAACGGTGCAGAAGTTGATATGCTCTAGCACCACCTGGTGGAGAGCTGCAACAAAGAGGATAGCACAAAAGCCTTCTGCACACAAAAATACATATGCATGCCAATTTTTAAAGTGATCGGTTGAACGGTGTTGAAGTGACGGTATGTCATATACACAAACATCCATTTGTATATATATAGATTTATCCATGCTGGAGAGTGAGTGTCTACCAACGACACACTATAAAACAACGAAGGCTATTGGCGAAGGAACTCACAATTTTGAATCAAGTCACAATGGGAGAAATTTGCACCATGACAGATTTAACAAGCATTATCAACTACACATGAAGGTTCTTCATATACACTAGAGTTCGAACTTATGACACGCCGGCTACAAGCTCGTGACTATGACCACTAGGTTACTGCAGCCTCAAACGTGTTAGAACTACCATCTACAGTACTTCAAAAATTAATTATTTTTATATTATAGGTGAAGTAATAAATACCTTAATAAATTAAATTTAAGATACAGTGCGGCTGATAATTTGTTTTAATCACACACACACACCGAAATTCAAGTATATATTTACAACACAAAAGTGTTCCGTTAAAAATAGGGCGCAAACCCTAACAAATGGCGATAATAAAGGAGATTAAAAGAATATTAAAGCTCCACAAACAAACAATTCTATCGGAAATGCCTATTTTCAAGAAAGATATTTCCGGTTATACTTGAGCATGTATTCCAACACTTATTTCCTGTATCGAATAAACAAACCATAGAAATACTACACAGCGTAGTAATAGTAGTAAACGTAACCTCGACATATCAAGCTTGCTTTTACAAAAGAAATAAATGGTGTTAGGTTGTAAATCAAATGCTGGAATGTAATTCATTTCAACAATGAAGAGAAACCAGAATCACTACAACTTTATGATGCTGCTTTTTTTTCTTATTACATGGGTTATATGTGTATGTGTATCTGATAATATTTAAATAACATAGGTTTTTTTTCGCTTCCCAATAACATATCCAATTTTTATATGGCAAATGATAGACATTCTAAATAAACAAAAACTGAGACTAGCATAATTAGATAAGAAACAAACTTAACATTATTTACATTAATCCTCTTTAGAGAAAAAAAAAAGGCTTAACCGTAGAACCTCCCCTTCGAAAAACTATGTTTTCAAATTTTTAATCGTTCGAAAATGAATACCGTTTCTTAAAGATATTCAAGTAATGAAAATGTTAAATCACCTTAGGGATTCAAGAGTATTATATCCATTATCAATTTCGCGATTTGTAGGGAATTATACACCATTATCCAATTATCTGAAATAATTCGAGCGCATAATATGGGATTTGTGTAGGAGGATTAATACCATTCCCCCGATACAAGGCGGATGCCTGTCATGTAGTTTCCGGAGCTGAAACTGTGTGGGACATTTGCAAAGTTGCTGAAGCAGAAAATGTGTCAGTAAGTTACATCCAAGCCTGGTGCTGAAAGCGATGGGACCATTTTAAACAAAAAAAAGAAAAAAAAGCTCTTTTTTTTTTCTCTTTCATACATTTATGAGGTTAAAATGAGGAAAATTTTTGAGTAAAAAGAAAAGTCTGCCCCAAAACAAAAATACTGAAATGGGTACAGCAATTATGTCATGCTTCGGTAATAAAAAAAAAAGTTTTGTTTTGTCAAATTACAGAAGAAAGAAAATTTTCAGCTTCAAAATAATTCTAAAAGAGAAATTATTCTATCCTAAATTCTGCAAGATTAGTTATTCTAAGAGCGAAACTTTATAACAAATGTTTTTATGAGTTTTTAAAATAAAAAGAAAATTTATTATAAAAGAAGTCTACTCTGATCTGGTAAAGTATGCAAATTTCGATTCT
>BMAV01007662.1:98434-119637 GCA_019973955.1 Trichonephila inaurata madagascariensis
GCAGATTCCCTCTCATATATTATTATCTAATCTGTTAGAGGTTTAAGTTTAAGGTCTTAATAAAGTCATATTAAGATCATGGAAACTTCTAGTTCTTCATTTATTCCTACACCTCTAGCTCAAGCTGATAATTCATGAGATGGGCACCCGAGGGGGGCAACTTCACAAATGTACTAAGTTGAATATCGTAAATTCTTTTCAGAACTATTTAAAGTAACATGTTATTTTCATGATTTGACCAAACTTTAAAATCATGAGACCAGTTATCAACAGCTTTCGTGTTACTTTATAAGTGCAACGTTAGTAAACAATCTACGGCCAAGTGATAACCAATACGGAATGTATAAAAGGTTTCACAGGTTACACAAATGTTATTGGAATATGAAATAAAATTGACAGAGATAAGTAACTAAAACAGGTACTCTTGTTAGTAATGATCGTATTTATAATTTCATGTTATTTTAATAATTATTAAAAAAAATATTATTTAAAGACAATAAATTCCTAACTATATCCAATAAGACACTATAAATTCATTAAGGAAGTACCATTGCCTTGCTACGAAATTCTTCAGCGTATCGCTCTACTGGAATGACTGTAAAGTTTAAAAACTTCTGTGTTGTACTAGCATGAATTTCAGAAATTTTATCATTTACTCACTGATATTAGCACTTAATTTGCATTTTTCATGCCAAATCTAGGATAAATACAGTGCAAAAACTCAAAAATAGAGTATGAACTACCGCGTGGATGAATCTACTTCTAGCTATAAATGTAGACCAAATAAGTGCGAAAGCCCTCGAATTCTACGTCCTATATGTTTTCTATAAAATTAAAATACCTAAAAATATTTTATGATTAGATCTTAAGTAACTTTTTTCTTAAATATCACAAGCAACTTTTAAAAGAATCCACTCAAATATCATAAATAGTAAAATGCCAAGAGTATTTTTCTCCTAGCAGACATCGAGGAATTTTATTATATGATATATGTTGGCGAGATATATGCAGATAAAAAAGCGAAGCTATTTTCAATCAGGTATTTAAAAAGTATCAAAAATGACAAACAATATTTACAATTAGACAAATGACAAACAAATAACACTGAAATGATTTAAGATATCACATTATGTCTAAGCAAATATATACTTAATAATAAAAGTTCTGCATTAAATTAAAAATGCATACAAGTATTTTCATATCTATAACATCGAATGCAAATTATTATACAGATGAAAAATAAAGATTAATTTTTAACGTTCATATTACAAGAGAAATAAATAATTATTTTTTAGATAAAAACCAAACATTGTCTAGACAAAATCATGACAAAAAATTCCTTAAAAACAAAAACACTGATCGCAAAATGCCTGCGAAATTTGAAGGAAAAAGTGCCCAAAATATGGAATGACCTAAAGAAGATGCCTTTCTTGAGTCAATTGATATGGAAGCCAAGAAGTTAGAACTAGTACATAACTTAATAATATCTCAAATACTTTAGTTAAAATAGGATAAGCCATCAAAATTCAAGTTCTTTATTGTGAGAACAGAATTCTATTTATATTTATAGATGCATATTTGCATTTGAATTGATTTTCAACTAACATCACGTTTGAGTCATTCAATGATCTAATAGCCACAGTCCAGTATCCGCCCGTAAAAATAAATAGTGTGCTATTACTTATATATTGTCCTATGCAAAATATGTTTAATTATGCAATATGTTCCGGTAGTCAGCACTGAAATAAAAATCGAAGGTCTCGAGCACAGGTGTCTTTCAACAACCTTATTGAAGAACAAAGAGAGGGCTGATGACGCAGCATTGGTACCTTGAAAATTTACATCGTGAATTACTCCCCTGAAAGGTGTCATATATTAGTAGAATACCTTTCTATGATGCAAGAAGGAAAAACTAAATTTTTGCGCCCAATTACAAGAGATACTGTTCGAGAAAACAAATTGCAAATGTGAAAAGGAAAAAGTAATAAAATTAGCATTTATAACATATTCATGAGCTGCAATTACATGTTGATTAATAGCATTGCCATGGAACGATGGTTTGGATATCTTTTTTTAAAATATATCTGAAACGCATATTGCTTCTACTTTGCAACAATTGATTTGACGCGTAATAAAAAATGCACGCTTTTTTAATCTATGATTATATATTTAAGGCGCACATTTATCTTTATACCCCGCATTTTTACCTAACAAAGCTCAAATAAAATTATAGGATAAGAATGTATTAAAAAGTATCGTTGTATGATATTTATAACGTTTGTATTTTACATAATAGATTTTTGACCAAATTACATATTGTTTTTTTTAACATTCCTTTAAAAAACGCGCCTTTATTTGTGTTTGCTTAAACCATAATTATAAGTTATTTAAAAAGATAAAAACAACAATTCAGAATAGCAAATTATAGTGATAAAATAGATTGTTGCAAATATTAACGTCGCACTATAAAGCAATACGAATGCTATTGGAGGAGGAAGGGGAGGTATGCACAAAGGAACCGAGCTCACCCGAGAAGGGCTTAGAGCTACAAACCGAACCCTCGGGAAACAACCACTATTACGCCCAGACTTTATTGAAAAAAAATCAAAGTTTACTTTTTATAAACAGTAAAGACAGTAAGATGACAGTAAGAAGACAGTAAAATGACAAAATACAAATTTAAAGGGAACTGCACTATATACATACATGTGCGTGAACGTAATACAAATATACAAAGCAAATATAATAAAAATAATAATAACATAAGAAGAATAAGAGAAGGAAAAAAAGAATATATATATTCTAACTTTCTTAGAAATCCAAAAGGGAAAAAAAGAAAAAAAGAGAAAGAACAAAAATAATAAAAAAAACAAAATGTTTTTATGACAAACCTCATAATTTCGGAAAGCGATGAAATGACGAAGAGGCACCTGAATTGGCACCCCACTCTCCTAATTTCCACTCCACGCCAAAGTGAGCACTTTGAACCACGACACATTCCACGTACATCAGCCCCTCTACACGACGGGTTTTCGGTGGCACTAGGGCTCGAACTCATGACTTGCTGGTAACGAGTTCGAAAAATTAGTTAGTTTAATCAGCTAAAACTTATAACAGAGAAATCACAAGCCACCCAATCAGTATGGGGGCTATAAAACTCGGCTTGTAATCGAGAGGGTTCGGGTTCGAATCCCGAAGAAGGCGTGGATGCATTTTCGGGAAAAGAAGTCGGACTTTCACCTGAAATGGATTCCTGTCTCAAATGGAAAGCAGCGCACCCTTTCTGTTCTATGCTCAGATCATCGTTTGTAATGAAGTCTATATTCTTTTGTGATTGTATTGTATGTTTCTATTCATCTATCTCTTGTCTTTCGTATGTATCCCAGGATGAAACACATGACAACAACAGAAATCAAAAACATCTCAAATAAGCATTTTCTATCGAGAAGTTTTCTTGGAAATAGTACTTTTAAATATCTGATGCGAACTTGATACCGACATAAATGGGGATGACCGACATGATGTTATAATAACTATTACAATACACATGATTATAATAATACCTGATTGATTCGCTGCGTGAATTTTCTATCATGAAAACATCATCAGATAATTCTTGTATAGTTTTAAATTCCGCATAAGAATTTTTCTGCGGAGAGAGAATATTTTTCAAGAATATTCAAGAGAATATTTTTAAAATGATTATTGAGAGTAGCAAATGTTAGAATTTTACCCTAGAAAAACAAAAAAATTTCACGAAAGGTTAGTATAAACACGGTTTTCAAAAGCGATAGTAATTCATTAATTTTAAAGAGAACATGTTAATTAAATCGTGAAGAATACCAGTTAAAAATCTGTCTGAAAAATGGGCTACAGAACAGCATGAACCGAAGCATTCAGACCGTGCAACTGATGGATGATCTTTCCTTAACAGCAACGCACGTCATTCGGCATTCGCTCAAAATTAACAAGACAAAGGAAAATAATTTTAGAGTCATTCCGTTTTTATTTTACTGATATTCCATCATGCTTGTTTAAATTTTTTTATAGCAAAAAAAAAAAAAATTAAAAAAACTTATTACAGCTACTTGTGGATCCAAAATTAACCTAACTTCTTCCCGGCTTTTCCCGAGCCGAGTGCGGGCAGGCAAAACGTACCATCCTGGCTCCTTCTGAGTGTAGCTCGGGCACTGTGAAAATCTACACAGCACAATCGGTCTTTCGGGAATTATTTCGTATGTGCTTTTTATGGTTTTGAATGATTTTGCTTACTTTTCTAGATAAGCATAAAAAAATTGACATTTTTTATCCGTAATCCCGAAATAAGATGAACGTGGAAGGGGTTAAATGAACTAACTTAATTGTCCAGTATTAAATAAATTACTTTACTAAAAAAATACTTATAAAACTTTACTTATTAAATATTTTACTATCCCAAATTAAAATGGATTAATATTTTAACCAGTCCATTCACTTATTGGGAAAACTTACACTTAGAATCGATTCTAAGGCAGAAATTCCCAAATAACTGACAAAAGACTGCCTAAACATCGTAACAGGAATTGATAGCGCCATACCATCTTAAGTCGACCCTAAGATTTAGTATCCGAACACGTTCGGAGTACTTTTTGACAAAATAACATATTTAAACATTATATAAATGCTTTTTTAAGACTCAACAGCAATAAATACTAATATTTAGCCAACAATATTTAAAATAACACAAAAATCACAATTATAAGTGAAATTTTAGCAATATTTTTGTAAAACGGCAAAGCAATTTGAGAAAAAGTAATAAACATATCAGTAAAAGCATTACTCAAACAAATTACATGCATTTATCTAGAGAACGTACTAAAATTTTAATGTTTTATTAGAATTTGAAAATTTTAAAGCTGATAGAGTAAACATTATAAGAAAAGTCGCATTCTTTATGAGATTATTATTTAAGCAACAGGCCCTAACTCAAAAAGCATTTATACCATAAGAAATATTTTAGTGCATTCTCTAGAAAGCATAAATATCAGGTTGAAAAAGTTTTATAGAAGTACATTTGTAATATTTGGAGTTATATATCAGACTCGCCATGATAGATATTGAACAATGTAAATGCCCACTTCTAATAGATCAAAGACCCCCTTCTGGTTTTTCTAACTTTATAAAATTGATTGTAGCTTGGCCTCTAGGTAGTGTAGAATCAAAACAAAGTATGTTCTGTGGGGCTAAAAGATATCTCAATTCAATAAAATAAAAAATAAAAATATCTGTCTTGGCTGAATTTGGTCATTTTCAACGTGTTCGGATACCTTAACTAAAATACTCCACACTTGTGTTGTTGTTGCTACTGATGCCACCTGATCGGCAAATGCCAGATCGAGGCCCACGAATTTCATCATGGTAAAGGGCTAAGTGATGCTGTCGTTATCCGTAGCTTTGAGCATCATACAGGTGATAGTACGATTTGACTCGTTTCCACCCCAATTCTGAGGGAGGACTCCTGGGGGTGGTCAGGGGCCTCCCACCTCTCTACCCCTTCCACCAACCACACGAGAAGACTTGCGGCTCGACAGCTATTTAGAGTACCCCCATGCCGCAAAGGCACTATATACATTTACAAACATCCATGTCTTCTCCGGGATTCGAACCCAGTCCCTACGGCACCGCAGTCAGCGTCGCTAACCACTATACCGGTTGGGCGACACTCCACACTTGTTCCAGTACTTGATTGATTGATTGAATATTAACGTCGCACTGTTCAGATACACGAGGGCTTTTGGCGACGGACCACGTAATTTTGAACCATGGTCAAGTGACGTGGCCGACACCTGATCTTCCACCGCCCTCTCCTAACTACCACACCACACCAACGGGGGGACGTTTCAGCTCTCGACAGATTTAACGTGCATCGCTGCCCTACACGGGTCTTAAGTGGTATTGGGCTCGAAATCGTGACAAGGCATGCCACGGTCCGATACCTATACCACTCGGCTACAGCGGCCTGTTCCAGTACTTAGTGTTCAATTAAAATTTCTAACGGATCTCTTTATCTCGTATCGGTTTGCAGATTCCAACAAACTAACTTTATGAATAGCAGAATGAATTTATGAGCAGTTAGCCTTATGAATGGTAAAATTTAAAAAAAAGAATTCACAGGAATAAATTTATAAAGAATAAAAATCATTAAACTTGTGAATAATTAATCTCATGAAAGGAATAATAATGAATTAATGAAAGATAAAATGAACGGATAAGCAGTCAACCTTGCAAACAGTAGAAGATGCACGATTGAAATATTCTCAGGCCAAAATAATACTGATTTTAGTGTCAACAACACTTTGCAATGTCCATAATTATAATGCAACTAATGACAGTAATCCTAATGGATTATTATTTGTTAAGGAAAAGAATTATCCTTTAATATTTAAACTGTAACAATGGCTTCACATATTGAATAATAATTTAAATAAAAGTCATATAAGAAGTAATTTGGTTGCTTAAACAGTAGAACTGAATAAATAAAACCCATTCTTAAATAATAAAAATGAAGCAATTCCTATTTCTTATATAACACATTTAGTTCTCACAAGTTTCGACATTCATGTATCCATTTCAATTTTCTTAAGAGAAAAGACTGTATATTTTCCCAGACAGTGGCGCACTAAAAATGAACCGCACAAAAAACATTGTTCACACTTCAAAGAAAAAAAAATGAATAAGATAAAAATAAATCATTATATACAAAAAAGACAATGGGAAACGGATGCATTTTAAACAATGACTCAGTATTGGTATTTCATGGATACGATGTAAGAAATTTTTTTCTTACTGAGAGTGAAAGTCGATTTGCAATAGAGGACAAAATTTTATTATCAATTCAAAGTTGAATATATATATATACGTAATGTAATACACCCGAATATATCAAAAATAATCGACAGGAAGAAAACAATGGCTGCAACGGCATTTTTTTCATATAAGGTACAAAAGTTATACAAAGGGAGAAACTATATTTTCCATGCAAACAACCAAAAACACAATGAATTTCAACTGTTCTTTTCATCAGGAATTCATGTTTTCTACAATTTTGATCTAGGAAGTCAACTTTTCATACAATTTTGCTCATCGAAATTAGATTACGCGAAGAGAATCGTGTGATACAACAATTCAAGATATACACAATATTTCTCATGCTAATAATATGACACATATGCGACTGTCATTCTTTCTCTCTCTCTCTTTCTCTCTCTCTCGGATTTTTCCCACAATTTTTTATTGATATTTTACTGAGATAGTTTCGAAATTGAATTATTCAGTTCCTGCATATTGCACACAAAAGTAAAAGCTTGTTTTGAGTTCCGATCCGTAGTTGAAAATTTACCGAACAAAAGAACAGAAATAGATGTTTTAAGAAAGTTTAAACAATTAGTTTATTTACTATAACTTCGTGTGAAATGTTAAAATATTCCATATAATACCACAATATATAATATTTACTTTAGATTTAAAATAATATTTTTTTGGTGCCCAGCCCATAGAGCAGGGATGGGCAGACTTTTCCAGGGTACGGGCTACTTTAAATTTTTTCAAGTTGTTGCGGTCCACCCAGATTCATTATAATCCGATTCATTATAATCCCATGTATAAAGTACGTAAAATGTAATTAAGTATTTGTTATTAGTAATTTTTTTATTGATTAATGTTAATTATTTATTCAGTAATTTATTTTTTGCTGTTTTTTGTTTTCGACAATCGACAAAATCAAAAAAATGTTTGGCTGCGTATTGGGGTATGATACGAGAATGGTAGACCTTCGACCCTCCCCTCCCCCCTTAAAAAGTTCTATGCGCCATTGCGTAGAGTTAAAGCAAAACGCGGTATAAACTTAATAATAATAGTTTCAATATAATTATATCAAATGATGCAAGTATTTCTAATTCAAACTACATTTAAAAATAAAACATTTTTATCTAAAGTTAGTTTTCGTTGTTATAGCCAGTAGAAGACTTATAGTCTGTGTACTGTGAGCCAATCTTGAATTTTCGATATATAATTACTAACTCATAAAATCTTCAGCAGGTCACCCCAAAATGTCTTGACGGTCCACCGGCCGATCGCGGTCTACGTACTGCCCACACCGGCTATAGAGGGCCAAGACCTACTGTGCCCATCTCAGTTTTCGTGACCTTAGGCAAGGAGGTGCATGATCAGATGTTCCAGTCTGGTGGTCAGACTGAAGTGAATCCCCAGTGTTTTGTTTCCAAGAGTCAGGCTTGTTTGCCACAAGCTTGGTACTCATTTTATCGACCCACTAAAAGGATGAAAGGAGAGTTAATCTTTCCCAGCACAGGGATTGAACTCTGGACCTGTGATGTGGAAGCACGATACGCTACAATTCAGCCATTGGGCTTCAAAATGTTTTACCTAAATAAAATATTGCAATTGCATGTTAAAGTACAATCAGAGAGAAAAACTTGAATTACAAAGTAGATTTTTATTATTTTTATTTTAATGACATTTTTCAAAACATACAGAAAAATCGCAGATAACTAAAGATTATTATGTTTGATGAAAAAGTTTGATTAAAATCTAAACGATAAGCTAATTAAATCTAATTCAATTTCGAACTAAAACCTATTTTTAAATTTGTTTCCATATGTCTTGCAATAAAAAAAGCGAAAGAAATTTTAAATTTCAAACAATGTACCATTTATATCAGTATTCCAAGTAGCAATAGCCACTATCATAAGCAAAAACAAGTATCCTTAATAATATTATAAACGCGAAAGTTTATATGGATGTTTGTTACTCTTTCACGGAAAAACAACTGAATAGATTTTAATGAAACTTTACAATAGTATAACTTATACATCAGAATAACACATAGGCTATAATTTATAAAGATGTTGTATGAAGTTTCCAAAGTATAACGATAATTGTCAAGAAAGTAGGAAAAAATTCTGCCATCTGCAAAAAAGCCCGCGACAGCATATATCTATCTTTTTTGTGTGAAGCAAAACTTTCCCTTTTGTTTTGTCTACGCCATGCCTTAGTGCTCGTTACCTTTTAATTTATTCCTTTGATCAATGTAGTCACTATTTTTTTTATTTCATAATAATACTAGATTTCGAAAGGAGAAGTGGTGGCAAGATTTTAACATAAAATAAATACAACAGAAAGTAATATTAATGTATTACACTTCTAGATATAAATTATTTACACTATTTTAAGCATTCATTACACAAAATTTGTAACAATGTGTTACTTTTGCTGAGAAGAGATCTGTTCAGGAAGGTGTTTTTAAAAATCGACTGCCAAGAGAGTTACGGGGAGTTAAAAATAAATAAAAATCCCTTTTATCAGCTATTAGATCTACAGACTTAAAATTTAACAAATATGTTTGTTTGCCTTTTTGTTCGGCTGAGATATGCAAAAGGTTTTTGTTTTTTTCTTTAATTTGCAATTTACGTAAAATTAACTCAATGAAAACTTCTTTATTCTTCAATCTGTATCGTTTAATTTTTCAATTTACCCGTGCGAAGAACGGGTATACTAGCTAGTTGCTTATAAACAAAAAACAGTTTATTTAAGAAACATAACTTGTTTTAAAATAAAAGTATCTTACTACTCTTATTGACTACATATATTTCACTTCCGAAAAGAAATTAGATTGTGATATTTAATTAAAATATCTTCTTCTTTTTTTTATTTTTATTCTTTTTTTATTGCATTTATTTTATAAAGAAGAGGAAAAATTACACTTATAATAAAACAAATACATCCCTTTAAAAATTCTTTCATAAGAAAGTTAAATGGTGCGCTTAAATGTATTGTCTATGCTTTTTGATACAATAACTATATACAAAACGAATAAGTATAGAAAAATCCATCAAGCTTTGAAGTTTACCAAAAAAATATATATATTAAAAACACTTAAATTCAAAAAACTATTATTGATTTAAATTTTAGAAATATTTTTATGCAAATTAATTCGATTATGCTCACACGATCTTGTTATAAAAATAGGAAAGAAATGTAATAAACTTCAGTTACATTTCAGTATTTTATATATATATATATATATATATTACGGTATAGGAATTTTTTCAATTAAAAACTTTTGACACTGCAAATAAACTCTGCACTTATTAAAATTGCTGTCATAATCTGTTTTAACCCAATCGTAATAGAATCTATGAAATATCTTCCTGTTCAGTGATTACAGAACATGTGCACGAAAAATTAAATTGAAACAAATTAAATAATTTATATCATTAATTACAAATATTATTGAAAATCATCATAAATTTGCTAAAATCTTTTCAGATGCATTTTATGTAGTTAATTTTTTTAAAGTAAATTATTTTTTTAAGTATTAAAAATTCTTCTTAAAATTTAAAATTCCTTTTCATTCAACAAAACTTCTTATAATTTACATAACAATAAAGAAATTCAATTGAAATAAGTCATTAAAATTTAAACACAATGTTTCTGTAAATTTCTTTTCCATAAGAAAAAGTACTGCAAAATAAATTTTTTTTATTCGATTTTACTTATGATTCGCTTAAAATAATCATGCGTCAAATTATTGATTTTATCTCGAAAGGTGCGTTGAAAACATGAGGAAAATACATGTAACTGGATAAACTGTAAATAATTTTCAATAAAGAATTCAAGCAAAAAAGTTTTAATCAATTTTTAATAAATAAATACTTTTTTAAATAGACAAAAAAATTTCATGTGGCTGTAACAAAATCTAAATATTTTAGTCATTTGATTTCCCATGCCTCTGTGTAAGAAATAGATTCAGGAATGCACACAAATTGGAATTTTTTTTTAAATATCTGTCGCTCAGCGTAACAAGATTAAAAAAAGTTTGCAAAAGTGAATTTTAAGAACATTTTCCAAAGAACATTCGTAGAAATTTAGAACTATTTAAATTTGTAAAGAGTTAAAAAATTATTTAAAGTTAAGAGTTGTTACATGTTCGCAACCACTCTTCCACAGAGTAATTACGTAGTAATAACACACACAAAAAATTGTTACTTCGTGCTTTCTGTTTTTCGAAACGAAATAAAAGAGCAACACGACACAGTGATCAACGCGTTTATTTAAGCTCAATTACATACGGTTCTCAATGTTTCATGGCCATCAAACCATTCAGCTTGCTCGACGAACCGTTGAATACGAATCTTTCTCTTTTTATTTATTTTTTTACTCCTGACAAGACAGACGAAGAAATCCTTATTTGTTTCTACCGTAGTGCATTTTTCAAGTTTTTCTGTAAGAAATGACGCAATGTAATTTAACGGACCGCTAACTGCGTGTGGAAAACGAAATCTAACTCGAAACATCAAAGATGTTGCATAAACAACAGCAAAAAAAAAGAATTCAAGGGTGTTAAGGAGATAAAGTGCGTTTCTTTTTTTTTTTTTAAAGAAAGTCACTGTATATCAAAAAGGGCGCTTTTAATTTTTTTAAAGTCCTCTTGGTTCGTGATGAATTATATAGCCATTGTCAAGGATAACAATATTGCAAACCTTATTCAATTTGCCCCTTTGTCATTGAATTTTTTTTAATCCAATAAAGAATTCAATCATGTTGTTATATAATTTACATGATAAATGTCTCTATTGTATTCATACCCAGTTTAAGATTTGTATGAGTACTGGTTATGTATAAATTCTTTTTTTCAAACTAAATTTATGTGTTTATGTGTGAGAAAAATTTGTTAAGAATTTTGTTAGTTTTGTAAAACTAGATAAACTTTCCATTTCCAAATAATATAGATTTATTTTGCTACTTTGAACTGCAAAAGTGTAACATTTTAATAACACTTGAGTATTGGTTTATTTAATAATGTAACTATAAAAATTTTATAAAAATCTTAAAGCAAAGTTTTATAAAATATAAAAAAAATTAATAAATTAAAGTATTCCGTTTTGCTTCTGCTTTACTCAAGATACAAAATAAAATTGTTTCAATTAACAACTCTTTTTTTTAATGTTGATAACTGTATTCGATTCAGTTTATACCTTTATATGAACTTCCATTTTATGAAATTACAATATGCATGATTTATTTAATAATGTCTTTAACAGTTTGGTTCTTACCGTTATGTTAAAGACGATAAGCTAAAATTTATACAAAAATACGTTTTATATAAAAATGTAACTATCCTCCAAGAAGATACGAAAAATTGCGTGATTCATTTAAGAAGGATGGATTACTGAAGTGTAGTCATCTCAAATAAAGGGGAAAATGTAATGTTACATGGATGAGTGAGAAAGAATTAACTGTAACCTACGTTCTACTACGCTTATACATAAATTAATTTAAAAGCTATGGTATTTTTTAAATGCATCTGAAGCTATACAATGTATTGTGCACAACTCATGTCAAGAGATACAATTAAAAATACACAATAGGTTCATCAAAGAAACAATTTTAACGTTCGTTTATAATTAGTAAGTGGAAGATCTTTCACACAAAAAGTGTTTCATACTCATCTAATAATTAAATACAAACTTATAAATATTGTTAAGGGAGTATAAATTAAAGCATTGTAAAACTTTTTAGACATTTTGTGAAAAAAAAATGGTAGCGTGATTAAAATTTGGGAACGTTTTAACATTTTTTTTTAAATATGGCATGATAACCTCAAATTCAAAGAACAATTATATATACATGCATATACTCTATTTGAAAAACAAAAAGAAATGGGTGCTTCAATATTTATATACATTGCAGACTGATAACTGCTTCTTTGTAAAAAGTGCGGTTTAATTAGTTTTATAACCAGTTTATATATACATTTTTTTATATTTCATTGTAATTTTTTTTTAAATAACAACAAAAATTAAATGAAAGTTAATCCACTCTATCACATAATTTTCAAAAAGTTTAAATATTAAATGTATTGTATAAATTACGTTATTGTATAAATGTGCTCGATTGCAAATGCCAATTATTGTCAATTAATAATTTCAGCCAAGTGACACAATTCAACACTAAAAAAACAATCATAATAAATATCGTAAGGAATAAGAGCTAAATATTCTATTATTATTGTTTTCTAATGAATATGCAGAGTAAAATTAATAAACGTATTTGAGTTTCTTCAATTAAAGATATGCTTCACTGACAGCGAAGATAAAATAAATAAATAGATTAATTCAACCATATTATATCTTTCTAACGGGAAGTCGAGAGTGGATAATTATTATATCCAATAAGTAACGTTTAAATCCTCATTAACTATGGAAAATTCCGAGAGTAGTCAACATCATTATCAAACAGTTCATTCCACGCAACTCTTTTATTTGTGTATCCATATTATTTTCTTTATATTTTGAAAAGTTACTTTATATTCTTACTTTTTATTTCGTGTCTTTTGTAAGAACATGAAACCACTTAAAACTCGGATGTTAAATTATCACGCAGAGCGAAACTATGCTAAATAATTAAGAAAAAGATCTGAAAATCCTCAAAAACCGATTTTAAAAAAAATCATTTATCTTAAGTACAGTTCTTCTCACCTCAATACTATCAACGAACAACTCTTCCGTGTTCAACCATGATGGACTCTCAACCGTACCTGTTTGGAATTAATGAGGTTACGTCAATATCATTCAAACCGATTTGAATCTGTAATGTGAATGAACTTTCCAGCTGTTTTGTTACATACTAGACTTGAATCACATGCACAACAGTTTAGTGATAAATATCTGGACATTTTAAATGGGCAAAGGATGAAATATAGTAATTATTTGTTTTAATTACTTGTAAGAATTTCTTGAAATTCAGTACGAATAATCCTTTATGTTTTTATCATGTTAAATAATTCTGTAAAAAGTATTTTTAATTCTTTTTAAGGTATCCGACCACGCTCGGAAACGGGACTTTTCAAAAGCGTATAAATGGATAATACTTATGATATTTAGTGTCATTTAGATTAGAAAATGTATATAAAATTGTTTTAAGAATAGTATTACAATAAAAAATTATTTTACAATATTTTGACAAAAAATGAACACAGAATGATCAATTTTCAAAATATTCTCATTTTTTGAAAAATGCTTCTATTATAATAATATTTTTTCTGTATATATCTCAGACCTCTGAACAGAGGCTCAACTAGAATTTTTGAAATATATCACTTAGAAGTGGGTTTATCCATGTTTTACGACACAACAGAGGGGAGATATTTTAAGAAAAAGACACCGATAATTATTTCAATGGGTTGTAACTCTGAAAATAATGTGAATTTTTCAAAAATCATAGTTCAGACTCTCTGGAGAAGTCTTTGCTTTCTATAAGCACACACACACACACAAAATATTATTATTTTAGAAGTATTTTTTATAAATAGTGAACATTTTGTAAAAAGGTTATTCTAAGTTAATTTTTTGCCAAAATATTGTATTTAAATAAAAAATTTTTTGTCAAAATGTCCTTAAAACAATTTTATACATGTATTCTAATCTAAGTGACACTAAATATCATGAAAATTATCCATTTATGTGCTTTTTAAAATCACGGTTTCGATCGTAGTCGGATACCTTAAATTGCTCCATTTTAAAACAATGTTTTCATAAAATATCAGCCCATTTGAGAACATCAGACAATTTAACTCATAAATTTATTAATTAAATCATTAGTAAATAATTTAAATTTTTCACAAACGTTCGAAATGTTCGAACGTTCCATTTTAAAATAATGTTTTCATACAAAATCGGCTCATATGAGAATCCATATATATGACCATATCAGACATTTTAACTCATGAATATTTTAGTTAAATCATTAGTAAATAATTTGAATTTTTCACAAACGTTTCAATTGCTCCATTTTAAGACAATTTTTTCATACAATATCGGCCCATATGGGAATCCAAATATCTGACCATATCAGATAATTTAACTCATGAATTTTCTTGTTAAATCATTAGTAAATCATTTAAATTTTTCACAAACGTTCAAATTACTCCATTTTACAACAATGTTTTCATACAATATCTACCCATACGAGAACATCAGACAATTTCAACTCATAAATTTATTTAAATCATTAGTAAACAATTTAAAGTTAAGGGCTTAATAAGATTTTAAATAAATTTTTGAAATGAAAACTCTTGTGGGAAATTTTATTATACACTATGAAGGGGTCAGAATTCCAAAATATGTTATGATTTTCGAACAAAATTTCAATCAAGAAGTCTATTTAAATATTGTGAGGGAAAAATAAATAACCTCCTCACTTTAAACATGCAATTAAAACAAAAATAATAATTTGAAAAAAACGGTTCAATCCTTCCATAACGCAAAAAAGACAGAAAAAATACACATCTTTTTCATATATATATCTACACATATTTATTCTCATTCACACAACCTATACAAAAAAAATGTCCGAGACATAACAATTTACTAAGGATTAAAATCAAATACGCGCACTAAAGTAAAATTATTAAACGCGTAATAATTACTTGACAAAATTTTCAGTAATGCATTAAAAATATTACGATACAAGTAATAATGTTTTAAAAATAAATGACAAATAAAAATTGAAGGTAACTGATTATGTAAATAAAACATAACTATATATATTAGGCAAATACTGTATAATTATTATATGTCATCAATAAATTAAAATAATAGTAGTCGTAATAATATAGACTATTTTAATGCATTTAAATGATTTTTAAGAAGTAAAAACATATTTGTCAATTAAAAATTTCTTTTTACCTTGTTAATTTTGAAACATAATTTCAAGTTTGATTTCTGATGATTTATTGATATTAAATTTGTTTGCATATATCTTTTCATTCGCATTTGGGAATACATTTTTAAGTATGATTTTCCATTATTAAACTTTCCTTTTAAAGTTTACTTCCATTATTAAACTTCTCCAACTTCGTTAACTAACTTCACCATCTAACTATAAGAATACGTAAATTTTTATGAGCTATAACTTATACTAAAAGCCTTATTTTGTTTAAATCCTCACTATCGAATGTTTTAATACTTAGCTTTCTCTCCATTTTATTTTTAGCACAAAAACTAAGACAAAAAGCTTCATAAATCCTAAATAGACAGCAGAAGATATATATCTTCTTCTCGTCTAAAACTATTTGCTTTTGACAAATGAATACACATAGTCTTCTTTTTTTGGATAACTTTCAGAACCTCAAGTGATTATTTAACTCTTACTAGTTTGTTTTACAAAGGCTGTCACTGGTTCATGAAACAGCTCTTAAGTCACAGACTTGCGTTTCAGACGCTTTTATAAGCTTATATTGTCTTAAACTCTTTCTCTTGATCTGTAGCAGTGACTGAAATTCTTCATTTCAAGACGGAATTAAAGTTACTATTGAGCTAATGAAAAGGTTTACGAAATTCAGACAAAAAATATTTGAACTTCAGACGTGTTCTCTTAGAAATGTTTTCTGAAAGTTGTATAGTCTAGTTCAGGGGTACTCAACCTTTTTTTCTGCTGGGCCGCATACATATGTCAGCTGTTTCACGCGGGCCGCAACATGAGGGTAAATGGGAAGGATGGGGGATGCTTTAAGATGTGGAAAATTGATCAAAACTCCTCTCTGTTTTGCTTTTTTTAATTATTATTATTTATATATTTTTTTATTTATTTTTGCCACTAACACTAAATTAGAAGCATTTAAGAAACACTCCTTCACAATTTCAACATCAATAAACGGTCTCATATAATTACCAATAATATAACAAACTTCATAGGATATATCTTTGTTACCGCTGTGATATTACCACTTACAAAGCACTTTGTTGCTGATGTAAAGATTATTCAAGAAAGTCTATTTATCATCTCTTGAAAGAGATCTTCGAGAAAAAGTGTCATTGAATGATTCCTGCTCATTGGTATTTTTTAAATACAGCACTTTTGTGACAAATCAAACAATTACTGATCCATGTTTGTTTATCAATACAAACTAGTCAACCTCCCAATCGTCTTGAAGTGATATATTTTCTTCGGATTTTTTTCGCTAGCAAGATATGAAAGATAGTTAAAAATTAATTCCACCCATAAAATGGTCGCTACTCCACTGTTGTCTGTTATCACTAAACGTAACCGTTCCAAATAGAAAAAAAATATCAATTCGTACCCGTAAGACATCGACAACAAAAAGCAAAATTGGTGTACTTCACATTTCTTGACACAAAGAATTTCCCACCAAATATTTAATACGTAAGTGAATTTCTCAAAGCAATGGGCCATGACTGGGCCACTTAAAAAGGCTCGGTGGGCTGCAGCTTGAGTATCGCTGGTCTAGTTCATGTAGAAATTGCAACGCTCAATATAGCGTTTTTTAACTCATTCAGAAAAATTAACTTTTTCATATATGATAGTAATTAAAATAGTTCTTAAAACTTCTGAAACAATTATTTAAAAAGGAAATAAAAAGAAACTTTAAAAATAGCTATCTTTTTCATAGTGAAATGAGCTCTGAAATAAACACATCATTTTTAAGATTCCGAATATCTAAGTAAAACATTTATAGGATATACTTGCGATATATTTAAATGAATTAATAATATGCATTAGGAATATGACATTCGCTGAATTTTTTCAATTATCATTTTAAAGAACAAGGTTACAAGGGATTCGAAAGTTTAATTAAATAAATTATTCACATTTGTGTCGCAGAACTATTAATAAATCGATTTTACATAACTTTGTCAAAAATCTGACGAGGTGTAATAGTTATATAGGCAAGTCTTTTCATCTCAGGACTAATATTTACAACACACATCCAGACTTACTACCATTTAAATTTTAGCTAATGTATAGCCAATTAGCTTATTCAACTTTTATAAATCCTGAGTTTGTAGGAGAAATCAGGATCACGCAAATTGAAATAAGATCTAAACAGAATTGTTGAATTAAATTGTTTTACAAAATTTTATCTTAGGAGAATTGAACTAATCTATGCTACTATTTGATGTTAATAGAATAATTTAACACAGAAAAAGGTAGGGCTTGTAAGTTATAACAGATGTTCATGAAGCTATATATATATGGATATTATAATCTGTACTTCAACTTATATTAGTAAAATGCCATAATGGTGACCGAATTTGTTGACTGGTAAGTTAAAATTGAATTCACAGTTTGCATTCATATTCTTCACTGTACCTTTATATCCTTACTAATATTATAAACGTGAAAGTTTGTATGGATGTTTGGTACTCTTTCACGCAAAAACAACTGAATAGATTTTAATGAAACTTTACAATAATACAGCTTATACATCAGAATAACAAATAGACTGTAATATATAAAGATATTGTGTGAAGTGTCCTAAAAATATAACGATAATTGTCAAGAAAGTAGGAAAAAATTCGGCCATCTGCAAAAAAGCCCGCGACAGCATATATCTATCTTTTATGTGTGAAGCAAAACTTTGCACTTTGGTTTGTCTACGAAAGGCTCCAGGAACTGCGGAAGCTTGAACAGGCGGAATGTGAGGCTGATTACAATTTTAACAAAATAAATACAACAAATAGTAATATTAACGTATTACACTTCTAGATATAAATTATTTATACTATTTTAAGCGTTCATTATACAAAATTTGTAACAATATGCTACTTTTGCACAGCAGAGATCAGCTTAGGAAGGTGTTTTCAAAAATCGACCCATAAGAGAGTTACGAAGAGTTATAAATAAAAAAAATCCTTTTTATAAGCTATTATTATTAGATTTACAGACTTAAAATTTAACAAACAGGATTTTTTTTTTGTTTGTTTGACTGAGATATGCAAAAAGCTTCTTTTTTGTTTGTTTAATTTGTAATTAACGTAAAATTAACTCTTTAAAAACTTCTTTATCCTTCCATCTGTATTGTTTAATTTTTCAATTCGCCCAAGCGAAGAAAGGGTATAACAGCTAGTATTAAAATAAAATGATTGTAAGAGTAAATATTAAAATAAACAGTTTTTCTGCAACTCCGGCATAACAATTTCGGGAAGTGAGCGCGAGTTTGCCGGAAGAATTAAAATTCAATAGAATAAAACTCGAAAAAAAATATAAATAAAAATTAAAAATACAAAAGCACTTCACAAATTCTCAACTCTTATTTCCTAAAATGTAAAAATAAAGTAACTTATAAACATGTCGTAATTAAGTCTAAATGATTTGAATATTTGCTGAAAAACGTGACACTGTAATCTATACCAGAAAATAAATGAACTAAGATTTCGTACACGCTTACAGGATAAGAAATGAAACCTAACAATTTAGAGAGGAAAATCAAATATTTGTAGTATCATGTTTTATAAGAAATCATGACACCTTTCGACTTTTGTGAAAGATTTCAAGCGGATCTGAATATCTCATTCACCCTCGGAAGTAGATTTTTTCCGTCAGTTCTTCCTGCTTCGCCTTTGACATCTGCCGTTTCATTTATTTAATCACAAACCTTCATTCTTTTAACCTGCAATGGTATTTCCCCAATAATTGTATATTAAAAAAGCCATTATGGTAAAAAAGTAACATTCCTTTTTTTTCCCTCCTAAGAAGTAGAACAAGTTATTTTTAATTCAACGATCGAATAAATTTTTACTATACTATTCTATGAAACGGGAACTAATAAAATGAGTTTAACCACAAAATATTTTTGATGAACTTTATTACAAACATATGTTACCGTGAAAGTGCGAAATCCGTTATTTTATAGAATAGCTAGGTATTTCATGAAATAACTAGACACAGGTCAGTTAAAGTATATAAAAATTATTGAATTCTACGATTTAACTAGGTATTCTGTAGAATAACGATTACTTGATCTTTAAAGTATGAAATATGGCGCTCGAAAGTTCTTTGAACTCGTTCTAGCCGCTTTTAGGCAATTTTGAATCCCAATTAAGTGTCATCACAGCAATTATTGTTTTAATAAAAATTGAAAGGTAAAATAAAATTATTTCATAAAATTGAAATTACTATTCTCTTACAATTTTATTTGAAAAAGTTTACACACACGGTTTTTATAAAGCAAAAAATTTTCCTCACAGTTTTTTTTATATATAATATTTAAATATAACTATTTCTGCAACATATTCTTTTTTTTTCTGTCTAACTAATGTTGGCAATATAACAGTAAATTATGTAATCTGCTTTTCATTATTAATTATAAATTAATCATCCGCAATAGAGATAAAATGTATTTTTCGAGAGATGTTAGCTATTTATGATGAATTAATTTATAAAATAAGATTGAAATTGCTCATTTTTCACTGTAAGGGTCAATCATTAGTTATTTCATGGAATAACTAGTTATTTCATAGAATAACGAGTAATTTCATAGAATAACTAGGTAAAGTATGAAAATAGTTCATCTATTATTATATATATATATATGTTACGAGTTATTATATATTTTAACTGACTTGTCTAGTTATTTCATGAAATACCTAGTTATTTTATGAAGTATCTAAATTATACACTTTAACAGTAACATATATATAAATTATTAGTTTTGGGTAGAGATGAAAAACTTACATTTTGAACTCATAACAAAAACACAATAGGAAAGTAATAAGCTTTGTAAGATGTTTTTGTATTGTATCTTGTGACTTAAGGGAAAATACATTTTTTTTTTCAAAAAATATGATGCTTATTACACTAAATTCATTCAAGTATAATATTTCAGATTTTAAGGGAAAATAACCTTTTCGCGTAGATTTTATAAAAGAAAAGTGAATTCGTCTTACTTCCAAATAAAAATGGAAGAAAAATGTGCTCTGTTTATAAAAAATTAAAATTTTTCATTCTGTCATAAGTAAACAGCAGATTTTAATTTTAGAAGGATTAAATAAAACAAAATTCATTTTACTCTAATTTTCTTCCATACATATTTGAAATCATTGGAAGTCACTTAGCTTTCCAAGAGTTTTATATTTTTAGTAGTGAACTAAAATAAAAGAGGATAAAAAATCGCACGTTCGATTTCTCATATTTGGCAGAAATGTTAAACGCCAAATTTCATTTCTCTACACAATCCAAAGAGAATATAAAATTATTTAGATTCAAGACATTAGATCTCAGAGAAAGTAAAACGTTTTATGAAGTACAGACGAAATATTTTCAAGATAATGATGCACGATGACTGGATTGTACAGCATATCTACGTTTCATATTGATCTTGTATTATAACATAGTTATTTTATTCA
>BMAV01007664.1:0-18308 GCA_019973955.1 Trichonephila inaurata madagascariensis
TATACATACAACAGAATCATAATATTAAGTGGCAAAATCAAAAGCTATTTTCCAATCTGTATGTGGTGTTGGACTATTATGTTTTGTTTGTTATAATTTATTCA
Source organism: Trichonephila inaurata madagascariensis (assembly GCA_019973955.1). NCBI lineage: Eukaryota > Metazoa > Arthropoda > Arachnida > Araneae > Nephilidae > Trichonephila > Trichonephila inaurata. The sequence goes on from BMAV01007664.1 coordinate 105, forward strand.
TTAATTAAATTTAATTATTCCAATAAAATTGTACAGTAAAAAGAAATCACATTCTCAGAAATTAGGCCATCCCAGGTGGAATTCGAGCCCATGACCTTTGGATTAGAAATCCAAGACGCTATTAATTGCGCTACAGGGACACAATCAGAAATTTTTCTTTTTATGTATAGTGTTGGACAATTATATTTTTGTTTGTTACTACTTATTCATCAAATAAATTTAATTTATGAATTAACATTTTAAAAAACTGTATTAACATGAAGTGTCATTCACTACAAGTTTAAAAAATGTATTTGAACTTGAATGATTGAATGAAAAGTATTTTATCATATATATATAAATATATATAGGGAGAGTGTGAACTATATTAGGGATTTAAAAAACAGAAATTCTCGTTTCTACTTTTTCAATTTTATGATTTTAACAGAAAAAAAATACATGTTGTTTATCTGACTTCCAACGATTTCTGTGTTGGTTCCACAGATGAATGATTCATTCCTTAATCTTTTTTTCTGCACACATATTTCAGATTCGACTCAGTAGACATGATGGCAGTTTATGATTTTCACCTTTTTTCACGCTCACATTTCTTATCTACACTTGGACTGAAAAATTGTGTGGGAAAAAGAAAAAAAAAAAGCAAAAGTCTTCTTAAATGATGTCTCTTTTTGCCATTCCAACATATTTAAGCGCTACGGAGGCCATTATGTACATTTTTAAAAAGAAGAAAAGAAAGAAAACTATAAATTATTTCAAAAAAAAACTTTCACACCAAAGTTTGCTGGATTTTATAAGTTCACTTTTTTTCTGCAGACATGAAGAAATCTTTGCTAATTGATCTTCATTAACCCCTTAAATTCTATATAAACACGAGTGGCTACATGCTATGTATGGGGGCAAAATCCCATTGTAACCTCATGTTGATACATAGCTTATTTAAATGCACAATCAGCGTAACCAGTACACAGGAAGCATTTTAGAGTCGATTTTCTTTTATCGGGACTGTATAAAATTACAAAAATTAAGTTACATAACGTCTTGGTTACAAAAATTTGAGAAAATAGGAAAAAATTAGCATTGAAATGACAATTTTTTGTGAAATTGTCTTAAATGTTCTTTGGAACAAAAGGCTTTTCCACATGCGTTACATAAGTGTATTGTCCCTTTTTGTTCCACTTCTTCATCTTCATCATCACAAATTGAAAAATCCATATCAGAGTCACTGTCGTATTCATCGGTTTCCTGCAAATATTCTTATTCATTATCACTTTCGTTGAAATCCAGTGACGATGCCATATTGGCAAGAAAAAGTAAAAATAAACAACAAAAATAGTTATACGAACTTAAGAAAGCGAAACAAAATACGAACGAACGTACGCCTTAGTTAGAGTCAAAAGGAAAATGAAATCTTTCATTTGGGAGTAAGCTAGAAATCGCGTTCTGGTGCGCAAGGGGTTAAAGGGTATTCTAGAGAATTAAAAATATGTAAAACAGAATCAATGTGTTTAGATTCCATTGATTTATAATTATAACGTCATATTAATAATTTTTCTTCAGAAAATATTCAAGCAAACAAAATGAATATTACTATCATATAATAATTGAATATCATAAATTTTTAAAAACATGCACAATCAATATTTTATGAGAAATTTTTTGAGAATATGGCATACAATCAACACACAATTTCTCGCACAGTATTACACAAATGCTTTACCATGCTGTACTATAAGCGTTTAATTAAAATTGATTTAATTCATTAAGTTCAGATTTCATAGTATTTTTAAGCCTACGAAATTTTTAACAACTTGAAATAATTACATGTATTGAATGTTTGAAATATCTGTGGTAAGATGTATCAAAATGGAAGTAATATCAAAATAAAAATTCGTTTTAATCTTAACTTAAATGCGTCTAAGCATTTGAAGTTTCAATAATATAGTGTAAAGGGTGCAACATTTAATTTAATGCTGATATGTTGCACAGTTTGCAGCATTTAATCTAATACCGATATGTTTTAATGTATCTCACATTATATCTAGTGCAGTCTTTTTTATTATTTTATATAACTAATTATTACTTTAAAAAATATGGAACTATTTTTTTTAATTAAATGCTTCTTGGGTTATCGACCTATCTGAAAAAATATCAAGATTTTATTCACTATTTTTGCGAAGCAGAGATATAGAAAAGCTTTTGTCAATAATAAAGTGACTGTATGATTCATTTTTGTGTACATATATCTTTTTAAATTTTTGGAATGAACCCAACTAAAATTTAATTTATTAATTATTGATTATTATTTTCATTTTGTAGCAATCTTTTCAAAATAAAATCGAAAGAGATGTGTGTTTTAAAAAATTAATTCTTCTTCTCAACTTCTTCTCAATACAATAACAACTTAAATATTTTAGTTTAAACTCTATTTTTTAAAAACAGATGCTACATGGATTTCATTGGGAATTTAAAATGCACAATGCGCCATTCACTGTATAAAAATAAGTAATTTAAACAAGATTTTTTTCAAAAATTTTTGAAAAAAATAAATTTTTTGATGGGAGTAGTAAATTAGCATTTATTGCTTTGCTGCTCTATTGTTTAAAAAAATGCATGAGGATTCACAGAGTTTACTTCATTGTCTGCGACAAGAATTTCGGCAGGAATAATGCCTGTAAAGTAGCTCATGGCTCTGCATAGTCTCTGCTTTAAAAATAACCTAAGATTTAACAGCAAATTACGTCTCCACTTTTAAAAGAAAACGTTGTTGCCAGTCCCGCTTTCTCCAATACAGGCATTGATTTATGAGAATCCTTTTACATAAGGTACAAGGGTACTTTGAACAAGATCTGAGTTGTAATTTTTGTTTGTTTGGAAGCCCCGCTGTTCCTTTGAAATTGTTATAGACTTGAAAAATAAGGCTGTAACCCTTACGCTGTTGATTTTTTGCAGTTTGAATCTTCCTCCCTTGTTGAGTCTGTTTTTCGCTTCTTTCTTCAGAAACAGAAACAGTTGTTGTTATTTAAACGTAATCAAATAATCAAAATAATAAATCATGAATTATATGTATAAATGTATATGTAGTATAATGTATAAACAAATTAGTTAATTAGATTATTTTGCATTAAAAAATTAAATTTTTGTATATATATGCATATATAAATTTAATAATATACATATTATTGTGTTGTCACTTGACATCTCACTCTCTTTTAGCATTTAAAAATATTAAGCTGACGCCTTTTCACAACTAAAAATGAAGTGCTAATTCTCGCGTGAAACACTGCATTCTAATCTTTATTATTAAGTTAAGCACTGTCATTTATTAGTAAAAGAAACAACTGCTTTAGAAGGAGATATAAGCGTTTGTGTTGTTTCTGATGCAACCTGATCTCGATTGCGTCAGATCCAGGCCCACGAAATTCATTATGGCAAGGAGCTAGAGGAACGTCTTTAATTCGCCGTAGCCGTAGCCAAAATTCGACCAAATTTTGAGGGCCCTGGAGAGGGTCAGGGAAACCTCACCTCTCTTCCCCTCCCATGAACTTCACGAAAGAACTTGTGGCTCAACGGCTATTGTGAGTAACCCCATGCCACAAAGGCAATATACATTTACAAACATCCATGCCTTCTGCTTGATTCAAATCCAGGCCCTACGTCACAGTAGTCATTACGCTGACCACTATACCAGATGAGTGACATTCGCGTTTGGAATGAATGAAAAAGTGCAAAATCCAGATGGACGCGTAGCGTCCGTAACGCTGAGGAATAAATTGAGATGACCGTGATCAGCGCATTTTCCTAAGAGTTAATTTTATCATTGAAAAGCATTATATCTAAAAAGGGTTCTTTTTTTTTTCTTGATAACACAACACATTTTGTTGGCTCTAACTCTGAGTTGAAAAAATTATTAAGCATCTTTAGATCAGACGAGTTCTCGTCTTATTCGTTATCTGAACTCTAAGTTCGAAGAATTTGTCTAATTAATCACCAAATATTAGTAATATGTGGGAAAAGGAAGTTAACTTACTGAAACCTCATTTTAAAAGAATTATCGAAACTTTTAAAGGATTTCTGAAGGAATTTTTAGTTGTGTCATGAACCAAATAAAGGTTTCTTTAAATGCTTGGTCCATGGTTCATCTACTGTCCAACCTTAATAACTTTGAAACTTTGATCACCTGGCATTTTTCAATTGGCAGAGGAATCGACCCTATTTTGAAACCTTATATATTGTAATAATATGCAATCTTACAGCAAAAAAAAAAAAAAAATACAAAAATACAAAAATCAATAAAATATAAATTAGGAAAAAAAAATGTTTCGACCTTTTATCTCCTTACCTAACTTTCCTTTCCTCCCTATTTTCGCAATCCCTTTTGGGATTGGTTTCCCCTCATGTCCTATGTCTGTTTCAGGGTCTTTCTTTCGCATTAGAAAATAGCACCTGTGTGTGTTCGTGTTTGTGTGTGTGTGTGTGTTTTTTTTCTTTTTTTCGTTTTGTATTTGCATTGTAACCGTAAAGTACTTTTGATGTATTCTTCCCCCTGTTCTCGAGAATTTTGGGGGAGGGTCCTTTTTTAGGAACCTTTTTGTACATGTTTTTCGTTTGCAAATAAAATAACTTCTCGGAGGGTCGGATGCAGCTCTAAACCCTTTGGGCTAGCTCGATTCTCTGGAGTAAGTAAATAAAGAAAAAGGATAATTGGTCTATGAACTGCTTAAACAATATTCAGAGAAGCAACTGGTTTATGAAGAAAAATAATGCAGCAAATGATAACAGATTTGTAGTTAAACAAGATAAATTGCTTACGCATTATAGGTAAAATTCAGGATGTATCCCATGTGTGGAAATAATGGGAGGATACGTGCCGCTCTGGTTAAGACTCATCATGTCTTATTGGGGCGAGGTATTTCAAGTATATATTTGCGTTATACCTGTTACCAACAATCAAAAGTGAAGTTTATCAAATTTTTTTATGTTCATACATGTATTTTGAATTGCATCTTTGCTTTAAATGTAATGCTAAAATTTTCAGATCTTTTCCCATTTATATGGAATACTTGAAGATATAAGCAATCATGTATTTTGTGTTAAATGTTTAAAATACTATTGCACGTTTAACATTGTTAGGTATTTTAAATAACTGTTTAGCTGAAACATTCTTGTAATATTGATTTTAATGTTGCACAGTTTATTCCTTGCAAGTACTACATAATGTTATCTAAAGAGATTGTAGCTATAAATTTAGTTAAATTGGTATTGTCAAGCTAAAAATGCATCTAGATGGCCGGCACGTTTGCGCCAGACTTGACGCTGTCTACAATCAGCAAATTTTGATTTATAATAAGTTGCTCATTTAGAGCACCTTAAACATTGGAAAATAAAAGAATTGGTTTAAAGTATTGATTGTGTGTGTGTGTTCGTGTATTTGAATACTAATTTAGCTATACCTAGCCTCAAAATGTAGTCTTACTATGAATTTTATTCAAATTTAAAGCAATTACGCTTTTAAGTTCTTATCTGAACATTTTGGACGATATTTGTTTAAAATGACCACGTTGATACTTTGATGAACCAAACACTAGAAAAAAAACTAAAAGCAATTCACGTAAATTCCTTGTAAATTAACATAATTTATAATAATTAGTAAATAAGAAATATGCATATTGATAAGATCTGCAAAGGGCTTAAGTAATTTGAAGAAAAGTACAGATTCTAGTCGATATTTTTTCAAAAGTTTTTATACATTTCTTTGTATAATTAAAAAAAAATATGTATTATTTACATTTCCTATCTATATTGTTGTGCGTGTGAAAAGTATACCATATAGTTTTAACTTAATAAAGTGTTTGAAATATTAAAATGTATGACAATCAAAATAAACATGACCAACCTTATTTTTCAACAACTTTCTGAAAACTAATATAAAATTATTGAAAAATTATTAAGCTTCTTTATTGTGTGAGATATTTGTTGCAGTGACATAGGAAAATGCAAAAAAAAAAAAGAAAAAAAAACCCAATGATCTTTATATTTTCTGTTAGAAATCGCAAACGAAAAGTAATTTTTAAAAATATTCCATGAAATATTTATAAATGGGAAGTATTAATCGAAATGTTATTTTTACAGGTTAATTAGATATGTTGAACAAATCAGGACGCTCGTTACTTACAAAAAGGATTTCAAATTAATATATAAAAGCTGTCAATTTTTATACCTGTATTTTGTATTTATGTGGACTGTATTCAGTTTGTTTTCTTTCTCATTTGTTTTGGCAATAGTATATAATTTTCCAAATTATAATTAAAAATCAGTGAATCATATGAGAATTTAATAATTAAAGCGTAAATAGTTTTATTTTAGGGAACAAAACCATTACAATTTTATTACACAATTCTTTTATTAACATAAATCGTGTTATGTAAATAAAATATCATAACGACTGAAACGCTTACATGGGATCTTATCACATAAAATTACTATTAAAAGAAAACAATTATATATATATATATATATCGCTTAAGCGAAAAATTATTTTTATCGGACAAATATGCTTAATTATAATATGCAAATTTCCATTTAGTATTATATGAAGAGCAAGGAATTAAAGTTGCTGTAAAGTTTTAATGTAAAGTTTATTCTTAAAATATAGAAAAAAAGAGGAAATAAAAGCTTTAAACACACTTAAAGGGAGAAAAAATACGAAAACCACAAGTAAAGATTTACCCTATTTCCACAACTGCAGAACTTTCTGCTCTAAAGTAAAGAGATAGAATTTGGGACCGTTTTTTCCCTTTAATATGACAGAAAAAGGTTTCCACAGAATGCAAGCTGGTATGTTTCCTTAAAAGTGGCATTAAAAGTTAAGATCATTTTCGAAAAGTTTTAGTAGGAAATGGAGTTACATTCCCATAGAAAATTTGATTATTTATCTTTAATATTTGTTTGATCTGAACTATCTAGGAGATAAAACTTAGAATATCAGAAAAAAATACTCCAGAGTAAATGCTGCGAAGGCATATTTCTACCAATATATTAGGTTTTCAGACAGAAAAGGAATAATAAGTATTTTCTGCATTATTCGCATAGAGGATTAGGGATTATACTAATGCACTTTACTATTCTTTTTAAAAATGAGAAAATACCTAATTGGCTTAAACGAGAAGTATCTTTTTTTAAGAAAATGCTTTAATTATAGAAAAAATTTCTCTTACGTAATGACAATTGCCAGTTCAGTGAATGATGCTTAATAAAATAAAGGCTTGATACGTAGATCTAGCTGAATGTATAACTTTCACAAACTAATATTATCACTTTTTTTATTGGACAATTCTTCTTATTATTTTTTGATACACGAGTTTTTATTACATCATGTACAAGCTTATATTTTTTTTACATAATACACACTACATTTTTCTCAAAAGGTTTATCTTAGGAGAAGGGATGGGATTTAATTAAGCACAAACAAAATACAGCTCAAAATGAAATAATGACGAAATGCACGCCCTAAATTTTCCTAAATTAATACCGATTCTTAATGTAAATTTTTTTTGTGCCATTCTAAAAACAGAGAAGAATATAAAACACCCAAAAAATATTTAAGAAATAATTTCTTGAGATCAATCTTGAGATCAATCAAAACATCAGGTTTTAGAATGATTTATTGAAATTGATTAATATTTTGGGTTAAAATATAGCATGACAAAAATGATTTTTTTCTTTAAAATTAATAAATATTTTATGATTGAGAGGGAGATAATAGAAAGGCACACAATAAAATGATTGATACTAATACACTGGAATATCACCCTGCCCTTCTCTCGCAGGGTATGTCATACCCACCGCCTTACTTTTTTCAAGAGTCCATCTAATTCTTTTTCTGGAAAAGGAATAGTTTCTCCTGTAGCTGATTTAAAAGTTCTATACTTTGAGGAGCCTCAGTTTGTAGGTAAAATCTATCTGTATATATATATATTTTGGTACCGCCTCTTGGGGTGTATCATACCCTGCGCATGAGACGTGTTTACATTCTAAACGCATGAGCACGCTTTAAAATCTTTCTGTTGCAATGGTGTATTATTGTAGTTAAGACGAAGAAATGTGATATTTACATAGATAAAGTATTTAATATATATATATATATATATATATATATATATATATATATATATATAGTTCAACGGTGTTTTCGGATGAAGAAAGTCTCTTTGTGGGGATGATGAGGAAGAACCGAATGATGAAGAGTATAATATCAAGTATGTGAATCCTCCACTGAAATTTATCTAGATAATTTAACTGAGGGAGCAATTATCGCACTCTTGATAAAATGACCTTATCATATTCAAAGGCAAGAAAATGTAACGGTTAGCCTATGACAATATTTCTTGTGTTGTTGAACGTTGCGAAATTCTTTTGTTTACTCAGAATCTACCTACCAAACATTGAACCAGACACTGATTTCTGAAGTGTTTCGGATTTAGATTTACATAAAAATTTTAAAAATGTAGAAACATCAAAAAAATTAAAAACAAAATCTACAAATTAAAAAAAATAATAATAAGATCCAGTGAGAAAAGATCGCACTCACTCGCGACGTAGACTAAAGGAGAGTATAAGCAATGTGTGTACTGAATGCCCTATTAAAAAGAACAGGAAAAACTAACTTTACGTGTGAAAAGTTAAATAAACATATTTTATTTCCTACTTTTTTTCCTTCTTCACCTTTGTATGTAAATTTTACGGTAAGGAGAGAATTTAAACACCTTTCGGCATGAGATACCCTGCGTAAGAGATTGGGTATGAGATTTCATTCGTATTTTTTGCGGGTTAATTAAATGCCGGGTTAATTGTCTGAAAAAGTGAACATCGCTTCATTTTTAATTTTTTTTAAAGTAAACTGAAATTTTTCCACCTTCGGGGCATGAAGTTATTTATAAAAAAGAATGATTTATAATGTAAAATAATTAAAGAAAACATATTAATATTTGCTTAGCTTCTTAGCATATTTTTTCAAATGCTTTATTGATGCAAGAAATGTTGCCATATTTTAATTCTAGGAAGGGGGTGGGCATTTAGAAAACTCATTTTGGAATGAGACCTTAAGTAATAGGAGTAGTAGCACTAATTTAAGGTGCTCAACCATCAATGTCATTGTATCGAATAATTCGGAGAATAATAGCTTTAGAAATTCTTACTACTCTATCTTATAAGAAAAGTAATCAAAATATTAACGAAAGTGTACATAGTCATAAAAAGTGACGTTATTGAGTACATTGCATCTAATACATTCAACGACTCCTGCCGCCCAAAATATGAAGAAATCCTTCTCGTTCTTAAAACTGAATCCTATGGCGAGTGACAAAAGGCACATAGAAAAAGGCGTTCCAACCCACCATGTGGACGCACCATCGAAACTATTTTTATTATGCGTGTGAAAGATTAGCGGGGGATTTATAATATTAAAAACAACTACTAATGTGACATAATGTAATGCATGTACAGTATTTAAAAATGGGTAAAATTGAAAAATAAAAAAATTTACGCAATTAATTTCATTTGGTACATTTTCTAAGCAATGTACCAAGTTTCTGTATTAAGGTATCCGACAACGTTCGGAACCGTGATTTTAAAAAAAGCGCATAAATAGATAATTTTCATGATATTTAGAGTCAGTTATTTTGGAATACATGTATAAAATTATTTTAAGGACATTTTGACAAAAAGAATTATTTAAATACAATATTTTGGCAAAAAATTAACTTAGAATAAACTATTTTCTCAAAATGTTCTCCTTTATAAAAAATGCTTCTAAAATAATGATATTTTGTGTGTGTGTGTGCTTTTATAAAGTAAAGACTTCTCCAGAGAGTATGAAATATTTTTATTTTTTTAAAAATTCACATTATTTTCAGAGTTATCACCCATTGAAATAATTATCGGCGTTTTTTTTCTTAAAATTTCTTCCCTCTGTTGTCGTAAAACATATATAAACACATTGCTAAGTTATATATCTGAAACATTCTAGTTGAGCTTCTGTACAGAGGTCTGAGCTATATACTGGCAAACTATTATTATAATAGAAGCATTTTTCACAAAAGGAGAATATTTTGAAAATGGGTCATTTTATGTTCCTTTTTTGTCAAAATATTGTGCTTAAATAATTTTTCATTGTAATAATATTCTTAAAACCATTTTATATACATTTTCTAATCTAAATGACACTAAATATCATAAATATTATCCATTTATATGTTTTTGCATAATCATGGTTCTGAACGTAGTCGGATATCTTAAATTATAAGTAAGTTAATGGAAATATGTAATGCATGTAGAAATGATAATGCATGATACGTACATCCGAAAATTTTGCATAATGTAAATTTTAACTTACATTATGAAACAGGCATCAAGGAGATGAGTACATCAAGACTCTTATATTATTTCAACTAAATTATAACTGTAAGTAAAGGTAAATGTCTTTGTACAACAAAAAAAAAAAAGAAAGAAAGATGAAGAATCTTTTATTTAATGTTAGGCTTAATGCATATATTAAGGCCACTCTGCTGCAGTAATGAACATTCAATAAAAAAATGTTGAAACTTTTTTATAATATAACTTAAGGTATCCGACTACGTTCGGAACAGTGATTTAAAAAAAAGCGAATAAATGGATAATTTTCATGATATTTAGTGTCACTTAGATTAGAATACATGTATAAAATTGTTTTAAGGACATTTTGACAAAAAAAAAGTTATTTAAATACAATGTTTTGGCAAAAAGTTAACTTAGAATAATCTTTTTTCAAAATGTTCTCCTTTTGTGAAAAATGCTTCTATTATAATAATATTTTGCCTGTATATAGCTCAGGCCTCTTTACAGAGGCTCAACTAGAATGTTTGAAAAATTCACATTAATTTCAGAGTTACCACCAATTAAAATAATTATTGGCGTTTTTTTCTTAAAATTGCGCTCTTCTGTTGTCGTAAAATATGGATAAACCCACTTCTAAGTTATATATTTCAAAAATTCTAGTTGAGCCGCTGTAGAGAGGGTTGAGCTATATACATGCAAAATATTATTATAATAGAAACATTTTTAACAAAAGGAGAACATTTTGAAAAAAGATTATTCAAAGTTAATTTTTTGCCAACATATTGTATTTAAATAATTTTTTTTTTGTCAAAATGTGTGTCCTTAAAACAATTTTATACATGTATTATAATCTAAACGACACTAAATATCATGAAAGTTATTCATTTATGCGCTTTTGCAAAATCACGGTTCCGAACGTAGTCGGATACCTTAATGAAATTTTAAAACTTTGTTTTCATTTCCAACATTTTATTCACAAAATGTGGCATTGCACCATTTATGCTTCAAATTGCCCATTTTGGTTTTGCTTTCTTTTGCAAAGAAAATCTATATTTTTCGGATTCCAATATTTTAACTGAAAACTGATAAAACCGTTCCTATGCACTATGAGCACCACATAGGATTTATAGAAATAAGTAGCACAAATAAAAATACAACGTAAAACGAGCAAATTACTGTGCAATAGTTACGAAATTCGAGTAAATAAAGTTACAAAATGATATGAACGTGGTTTTACTAGAAATAAACTGTAAAAGATAAGAACGTCAGTACATTTTCAGAACATAACCTTTGCCTTTTAGGCATTTTCTTTCTTAAACTTCGAACGAAATAGGAAAAGACATTCGATATTCTGCTTACCACTACTACTACAAGGTTTACAAGCGAATAATTTACATCTTTCTGTTTAGGTACGCTTTAAAATTACCATTATAAGAAAGAAACTGATTAGAAGGGTGGTTTTAAAACTTGTAAAAATGATTGCATGGCAATTTTCGGGGATTGGTTGAAAAAAAATACTTCTTTGTCAGTAAAGATTGACTATACATTGTGCTCCATAGAATACAGATAATGATGTTCCGGAGAAAGTTTTAACATTTTGTTTTTTCTTACAAAATGATTTGAGAATATTTACTGGGAAATTAATACCTCCTTTATTTGCAAGTTCAGCCAAGAAATCAGCTCTTTTATTCTTTTATTGTTCAGATTTTTATTGTAAAGCTTTCTAATGTTAGTTTCCGATTAAGCTCAATTCGACTTTTTGAGGATGATACATTCCATTTGCTTTAGAACAAAAAGTACCCAAGATATTTAACGAAATTTTTTTCGTTATCAATAACTATTTCCGTTAATCTATGATATTAAACTGTTCTGTGAATTATATTATACCAGTAATCATAATTTGAAAAGAAATTTGATATTTCCTTTTATAACTGAAAGTTTCTACAAATTGTTTCTTATTATTCGAATTCTTTCTTTTAAGTAATAAGTTCTAGTTTATATCTGAAAAAAAGTGTTGAAAACTATTTTAAAGGGTATAACTTTTTTTTTCTATGAATTATATTTGCATTCTATTTTATATAACACAAATTGCAAAATATTTTTTTTAAACACAATTTATAATTTGGGTAGACAAGATATAAATTAATAAAAACATGGGATACTATCTTATTTGCTTAAATACAATTTAATATAAATTTAAAAAAATAATAAAATGAATTACAAATTCTTATTGTTGCATTCTATTTTAAAAATATATTTTATTTTTCGAAACTCAAAAAGTAGAATTTCATTGAAAGAAAGAGAGTATTTGGCCATTTTATAAAATTATTTGATATATTTCTTCACATAACAAGAATATCTTTCTTTCTCTCCCTCAAAAGCGTTGTTCTTAAGCATATTAGTATAACATAGTTTTAACAGAAGTTAAAACACATCCATTTAAGGTATCCGACTACGTTCGGAACCGTGATTTTAAAAAAGCGCATAAATGGATAATTGTCATGATATTTAAAGTCATTTAGATTAGAATACATGTATAAAAGTGTTTTAAAAACATTTTGACAAAAAAAATTATTTAAATACAATATTTCGGCAAAAAATTAACTTAGAATAAACATTTTTCAAAATGTTCTCATTTTGTGAAAAATACTTTTGTTATAATAATATTTTGCTTGTATATAGCTCAGACTTATGTACAGAGGCTTAACTATGATTTTTGAAAAATTCAAATCATTTTCAGAGTTACAACGAATTGAAATAATTATCAGCGTTTTTTTCTTAAAATTTCTCCCCTCTGTGTCGTAAAACATGGATAAACCCTTTTTTTAGTTATATATTTAAAAAATTCTAGTTAAGCCTCTGTACAGAGGTCTGAGCTACATACAGGCAAAATATTATAATAATAGAAGCATTTTTCACAAAAGGAGAATATTTTGAAAATGGGTAATTCTATGTTCATTTTTTGTCAAAATATTGTTCTTAAATAATTTTTTATTGTAATACTATTCTTAAAATAATTTTATATACATTTTCTAATCTAAGTGACACTTAATATCATAAATATTATCCATTTAAACGCTTTTGAAAAATAACGGTTCCGAATGTAGTCGGATACCTTAAGGCTACACAGTAACCTGTCATCCATGTAATTGGGAAGCTTGTTCCTTATTTTCAGATCTGATAACCAATTAGTTCTTACGATATTTGAAGTTTTCTGAGTTTAGGTTTCATTTAAAGACCATTTTCCCATCTTAAGTTAAATTAGTTAAAAATATTTTTGAACACAATCAATTATTTCTGTGTGAAATTGCTATTAACTTTCATTTTTAACTCTAAAATCATTCCAGTTTGCTTATCTTAAGAATATTATGAGTTCATATAGTTACTTAATTAAGATTGACTTTAAGACCAATATTTATTTTTACACATGGTTTATGTAACTTAAAAGTTTTTATATAAACCACGGTTAAAACGTACTCGGTTTGGTATGAAAAATAATATTTGGAAGTTATGGAATACGACTGAATATTGTAAGTCTAAAAACCTGCCTTCAGCGGATACTGCAGTGAGACATCAGAATACTAATGTTCTGATCACAGGTAATGCATAAACAGCTGAATATTTTCATGAGATAACAAGCTACTTTATAGTAAACATTATGGTACTACGTTATATTAGTTTAAAGTCATACAAAAAAAATCAAACATCTCAAACTTCCCCTACTTATAACTGAGAAAAACAAATCAGATATTGTTTACAAATCTAGTTGTTTCTAGCTTTAAATAATTGGAACGTTACAAAACAAAGGTAAGATCAAACAATTAGTGATTATTAATTGTTCATACAGATTTATTTATAAATTAAAATTTTGGATATTTTTACAATAACTGGTACATTAACATACCAGAAATTCAATGCAAAAATATTACTTTCATTGCATGTAATTTAAGTAAGTGAGAATTATTTAAATTTAGTGCAAATAAGTTCCTGTTTCCTCGTCGCAGACGTCCCGGTTACCTTAAGTATTCAACATTAATATTTCGGGCCAAATGTTTTGTGTTTCAAAAATATTTTATGAAAATATTGTGTAGATTAAGCGGGATAATCTCTACACGATCATATAACAAAAAGTATAATACAAAAACATATTTTTTTTTTAATTTTTTTTTATTGAAAACAATTATAAAACCCCCGTGCACCACAAAGTATCACACGGGGCTTACAGAAGTAAGTATTGAACACACAGTCAGGGGAAAAATAATAATAATATTGAGGTTAAGAAGAAATACAAATATTTACAACAAATTCACAGAAATTTTTGAAAGCATTTCTCCTAGAAAGAAGTTGGTGAAAATTCGGAGGCCAATTTATATTAAGTCCCTCGAAAGCCAGTCTTGGGATCTTTCTTTTTCTGGCAAACTTGGAACACAGAAGACGCACAAGTTCTACATTTTCCTCGCCTCCAATATTACAATCACAGGAAGATGTCGGAACTAAATTAAATTTGTTCAAGTAGCTTTTGATATTTTCATGGCCAGTGAGAAATTGGGTTATTTTGTAGTTAGTGTAAAATGATGGCATGACAGTCTCTTATTAATGGTTGGAAAAAATTTCTTTGTTATGCTCACTTTATTAGAAATGAGATATTCTTGGTTCCAAGACTTCATCATTCTTTCTTTCGTGGTCCTCTTGTAAAACGATTTAGGAATATTAACGTAAATGTCAATTTTGCGCTTGGTTGCAGCCTTTGCAAGCTAATCGGCTCACTCATTGCCAAGAACGCCCGTGTGTCAGCGAACAAATGCAAAATCTATTGAGATGTTTTCATCTTTTAGGCTTTTAAGTTACTTTTGGATCTCGGCGATTATGTTATTAGATGAAGAAATACATTTAAGAGAATCCAAGGAGGAAAGAGAGTCAGTGCAGATGAGATATTCTGAGATGACACTATTTTGTTCAGTGATCCATTTAACGGCGAAGTTTAAACATAAAAGTTCAGCTACAAAAACTGTGCATTCATCACGAACTCTAAATTGAAAGTTCTCGAATTCAACACCACTCCTGAACACAACAAATACGAAACCATATCTTCCATCAAGTTTACTGCCATCAGTATAGCAAATAACAGAGAAATCATCTGTGCTCTTGTCACTAAATTGGATAATATTGATGGCATTCCTCTCTGAAGGATTTGAATAAGAAAAAATAATTTCAGATATATTTCGTTTTAGTGTTTTAATGGGGAAGATAAGTTGGAAAATATAACATATTATAAAATCAGAGCTTTACAGGCATTATTAATTTATTTTCTTTGTTTTTTATACCTTTACCAGCTTATATATAAAAGTACATCTTTCATACACTTTTAATTTTGAAGATGAATGTGTTTTCTTATTCTAAATGTTTTCTTTCTGTTTAAGATAATTTTAAAATTTATTTTAGATACTTCCAAATATACAAGGTGTGACACGAAAAAAACGAGATAGGGTCAATGAGTCATTGTTTTTACAGGATCAGTTCTCCGTGACATTATAACCTTAAAAGTAATTCAGCATTCCCGCACTTCTACATTCGGGGCTGCTCTATTCCTGGTAACAATTCTGGGACAAGGCTTTTGGAAGGTCCTTCAAGGGATTCTCCATTTTTTCTTGAACTTCTTAATCTGAGGTAAGATGAGTTCCCCTTAAGCAAGATTTAATTGCAGGAGATAAAAAAAAAATATGCATGGATGAAATCAGGTGAATAAAGAAAGTTGCCCCATCATAGTAATGTTTTTGTTCTTCAGACACTGCTTGGCAGATAGGGACATGTGAGCGAAAGCATAGTATTGATGCAACAACGAATCATCATTCCCCAATTCTGGCCTATTTTTCCTAATTTTTTTACTAAGTATTTTTAGTACTTTAATGTAGTAGTGTTGATTAACCATCTGACTACTGATGTGAGTTGAAATCCACTCATATCACGATTTTTGGCAATGTTTTGTTCATTAAACGCTGCCCTTAGACACCCAACAGGTTTATCCTCTTCCACACTAACACTTCCGCCTGAAAACCGCTTATACTTTTCAAACGCAAGTACACAAGGCAAAGTTTCATAACCATAAGCTTCGATTATACTTTGAAAGGATTCGTGGTTAGTTTCTGAAGTTTCACAAGATGTTGATTCCGCATTTTTCCGGCAGAATGGAGTTGTCTGTGTTCACTCAAAAACTCAGTACTCCCAACTGGCGTGATCTATTAGCGAAACTGGCTACATGGATAGAGGAGGTGCGTGAGATGACGTCAACAGAACAGTTGTTGCCAACTCCACTCTTTTTTCCAAGCTACACACTAAGTCTCACAACTACACTTAAGTCTCATTTTTTGTGCCACACCTAGTTTGTTCTGTAAAAGTTAGTACGAATTCATGTATAAAAGCTCTAGTTTTTATTTATTTTTTTATTTTATAAAAATGTCTAAATTAATATTTTGAAAATTTTCTTTTTTCCAACAAAGTTTACTTATAAAAATAATTATTAGAAGTCAACAATGAAACAGATTTTCATTTCCATACTAGATTTTGTTCTCCAAAAGTTTAAGAAACACAAAAAACTTAAATAACTAAATGTTTTGAATGTTTAACAATTTATAAAAATTTTAAAAAAAGATTTAATTTTTTTAAAATTGTAAAATAATGGCTTGTCAAATTGACTTTTTTACTCTTTTAGAATCAGTTTAATAATACAATCTAAATGTAAAATATAATTAAAAATAAATTTACTATTACGGTCCCCCCAAAAAAAAGAGGTTTTAAGAAAAGGTTACTAACCTTAAAATGCTTCAACACTCTATGATTTTAAATTAAATCATATGTTTCATGATGCGTACTATATTAAGAGTTAAGAAAAATTATTTTCGACAAGGAAATACTAGATTGATTTTCATTTTTTTTAAATAGTACAGTTAGTATATACACTTCAATTTGAGAATTGCCGCTAAACTTATTCAAACAAACGTTCATTTTCCAATGTTATTAAGATAGTAAGACTTTGAAATAAATTATTCTAAACAAAACGTTTCATTTTTTTTTTTTTTTTTTTTTTTTTTTTTTGAGTTTATCTAAATTTTATTTGAGATTTACTTAAAACAAATAGAAGCTCTACAATTTCATATAATAACATTTTTTTATCTGATTTAGATTTTTTTGTTATTAGACATGGAGGAACTAAAATCATTAACACATTTTAGTAGTTGAGATAAAAAAAAACACCTCAAAATATATATATAGCTTCTTTGATTTAATTTTGCACATGATTTCATGAATAAAAGGCTCAAACTATTGAGAAATTAGGTAACAAAATATATACTTTAATCAAATTTTGGTTTCATCTGAGATGTAGAACTGAGTAAGTTCCCCTTTTGTACCCCTATTTGAATGATACTATTATTTCGAAAGAGAATAGATACGAATCTCAATTACGAGACATGGAATCATTTGTTTATCCTAGTATAAAACTTAGACGATGGAGGGAATTCCTTTGTTCTATTCGTCTTTCCAGTCATATTGTTATCACAAAGTCTTATCGATCGTTTCTTTCATTATCGTTTTATTTTCAGTACTCAACAAACAATCATAGAAAGTACAAGCAATATATAGTTTTGCAAAGTTTCTCAAGATTAATTAGAATTTTGATTGAATTTCTGCTATTTCTAGTTCCTTAGTTACACGTAATACCGTGGTTAATCTATTTGATGACACAGTTTTATCCTTTGATAAAACTATATAAATAAATGAGAGTATAACAAAGTAAGGTAACCAACAAAAAGTTTCAATGTTTGAGCAGTGTTTCTG
>BMAV01007664.1:31465-49452 GCA_019973955.1 Trichonephila inaurata madagascariensis
ATATACTTAGAATTATAATCAATCGGGAAAAAAAATCAAGGTCTTTGAGAGGGGTCCGGACCCCCAGGACCCCCCCCTTGTGGGGGCCCCCTGCGGCAAGCTTGTAACATTATTTCGATACTAATAAACATTCCCTCAAAAAACTTAAAAAAAATAATTTTTTTTTTTTTACGAAGTGAACTCAAGACAGTAGCAAAAGAAAAAGAAATGATCAGTGCAAAAAGTGATTGGAGAAGATTGTTTCAAGAACGACTTCTGACCTCTGAAGCATCAGTACATTTCAGAGCAGTCCTCACTCTGGAAACGAATCAGCTCCTCGAGAGGCGTCAAGTGCTAATCGATGCCGAAAGGTACCTCTTAGCAATGAAAAGAGCCAAAATTGTTTCAGTTTTCTTTACCTAATGGAAGAGTATTGCTTTCGTAACAGCTATCATCTAATTCTCTTTGAAATAGTTAAGAGTTTCCCCGTGTCACTTAAGACATAGTCTTATTGTAAAACTTTTAGAGCAGTTATTTTTAAATGTTTCTTAAGTGCAATGTATTTTTTTTCAGCATTTGTAATAGGCTAAATAACAATAAGATTTTTTTATTTAATTCAGTGGCGCACACAAGGGGGTGTCCTAGGGCAGTGCTCCTCAACCTTTTTATCGCCTCGGACCGGTCAACCTTTGATAATTTTACCGCGGCCCACTGAGGGTGGGACACGTTGATTGTTTATATTTTAAGATTGTTTTCATTTAACAATATTAATTTAGTTACATTTAAATATGCCTTCAGAATAAAATATATTTGCACCAAAAATGAATAAAAGGCATTTAACGTGGAATATAAAGTGATTTATGTGGAAAGTTGCACAAATCCGAGAGAAATGCAGCACTTAAAATACAATGGTAATAGTTTAATGTTCTTTTGGTGGCCCGGCACCATTTGATCCACGGACCAGTACCGGTCCTCGGACAGGGGGTTGCGGAACACTGTCCTAGGGGACCGGACCCCCCTCCGAAGCCCTTGATTTTTTTTCCGACTGATTATAATTTTAAGTATACAGTAGGTAAAATTTAATTAAATATTTCTATTGATGATTAATTTTATTCATTAACGTTAGTTATTTATTCAATATTTAGCTTTTTACTGTTTTTGTTCACGAAAATCAACAAAATCAAAAGGAACATGATACAAGATTTCAATTTTTCCACGAGGCCTTTCAGAGTCTGTAAAAGAGGGAAATCTCAAAATTACATGAGAGACTCCTTGGACCATAGTTTAAGAACTGCTGCCATAGGGTTTAATGTCTCCGGTAAACATCGCTGAAGCGCACCGGAATGAAATAACGATCTTACCTATTTCTTCTCCACAATTCTTCTTGCCAATAAATACTGAATTTTCTCTCTTCTTCCCTTTGTGACTGGACCACGTACGCATAATTACACTAATTATTGGCTAGTTTATGTATGACTATTTGGCACAGTTTGGCTAAATATGGTTCTTAGGCCAAAAGAAGTAAACACCGGAATCACCCGGCTAATCAAAGTCGTATTGCATAATGTTCTTTAATAAAAGGAATCCTTTAAAAATTCTCCCCCCCCCCCCCAAAAAAAAAAGCAATTTCGAGAACATTATCTGTGAAAGAACAGCTAAAGAAATCTTTAAAAAAATATAACATACACAGACAACGTGAAAAAAACGAAGACGAAGGGGGAAGAAAAGCTATTTTTATGGAGGAAACCACAAAACTGTGAAGAAACCAAAATGATCCGAATCTCCCAAAGATCATTTGTGGCGACCATTCCAATTCGAAATTCTGTACAATGATAGTCATTTTGATGCTGTTTAAAGATTCGATTCAGAACAATAGCTTGGGCGAGAGCATAGGTGTTGTTTCTAATAGAACTTAATTCTACTCTTCCAGGTCTTTTATAGGGGAGAGGGAGGAGAAATAATGATAAAAATCATTACAGTCTAATGGTTGCTGCAAGATCTGGATGGGGAATTATGTGTTTTTCTTTAAGGGAAAACTTTGAAGAAATTCCCTTTTAAGAGAAAACAAAGATATATATATATCTTTTTATACAAAATATATCAAGATAGATATGCGACACATAAAACATTTTTAATTGTTTATGTAAATAGATTATATATATTTTTTAAAGTAATAAATTTTATCTTAGCTTATACTTAAGTATTTAAATAAATAATGTATAAATCAGTAAAAAAAAAAAACTGCTGTTGATTAAAAATGTTTCTGTGTTATTTTACGCAAGATACTAAAAAAGATTTAATAAATAAAACTGGAAAGTTAAAATATTCAATGATTTTTTTCCTTTCCTTATCACACATTCGAATGAGATAAATTATTATTTGTACTTTATATGCTTAAGAAATTCTTACACACAAATATATAAAAATAAAAGTTATTTCTGAAGCTGATTTATAGTTATTATAGAAGTATTTTCAAGTAAAAATATTACTTTGTTGTTATTCTCGTTTGTAAACAGAGTTTTTCACAATTCCCTCCAGGATTTCGAAGCTCTAGGGTAAAAAAAAAAGACTAAGACGGATTAACAAAAAAGAACATTTGAAAGATACAGAAACAATTTAAGTTTTAGTTACATATTTTTTAGGTGTTCTATATGTGAAATCTAGGTGATACGGCTTACATCCATGCGGTAGTCCAGTTCATTGGCGTAGCTAGTTCTGAATGGGCCTCGTATCAAAACTCCTTCGAAGCCTTCTTTTTAGAAATGAAAGCCCTGTTAGTAGTATTATAGTTACACATGTTGGGGACCCTATAGCTTAGAGGCCCCGTATCATTGATACGGCTGATACGACGGTAGCTACGCCCCTGGTTCAGTTCCTGCCTCACTTTACTTAACATGGTACTATCAACGTCGCTGACGACATGTGTTATCCTTCCCGTGTTATCTGGAAACTTAGTCTTTTACATAAGATCAAGTTTTCGTACCCCTACCATTTTTGTCACGTGACGCAGCAGCAGGGCCAACTCCAGCAGCTTTGCCACCCCAGACAAAAACGAAAAATGCCACCCTTCTCTCCAAAGCAAAAAATTATAATTAAGAAAAATAAATTGTTCACATAGATTAACGCCTATAAAACTTGAATTATTCTTTCGAACAAACAGACAGCGTATATATATATAGTATAATAAAATAAAAGTAAAAAAGTTCTAAGACCTTCTGCCAAAGAAGAAAGAAATTGGAGTTTAAGAGACACAACAAATGTAGATACTAAAAGAGTCTTTGGACTAAACTGGAGACCTAGTATGATTTCTAAAGCAGTCGCTGAAGTAGGCCAGCGATTTAGGGTTAAGCAATGCTTTATGGATCCACCTTCCCCGTACAGCAGAAATTTTCGGCATAGTAGAAAAAAGAAAGAAAAAACGCAGAGCCATGTTGAACACCTAACACCTACATATACAAAGTCTTAAATGATACAAAACAATTCGAAAAATTAAGGACATAATAATTACTTGTTACTATTTAAACCGAATAAAATGTAAGAGAAGGAATTGCTCATTTCAGCAAACCAATTTTTTCGAAATAGAGTCTAATGATTGTGAGGATCCCAAGCTCTTATTTTAACTTATAGTAACTACACTCAAGACTAAAATAAAACATCTGCTGTTGCTCCCTATCTACCAAAAACTTTTATTGCCCCTGTTTCCTTATGGATAGCTGACACCGGACATCGTATGAGTGAAAAGAATGTCCATTGTGATCCCACAACGGGATGGAGAGAAATTTACTTGTAAAAGATGCGTAAACATATCAGTTTCATGATTTAACATATACTCCCACTTCGAAAAGATCAAGTTTCAACATAAAAGAAAACTGACATTAAACACACAGAGTTCAAAATAAGGAAAAGAGATATGATAGATGAAATACCAAATTCACACCCAATAATATTTCTCAGAAAATGTATCAAATATTTTGTAACAAAAGAAAAAAATATATATATTCTTTTAAATTCGATCCAAATGCCTCCCTTAAAATTTGCCGCCCCGGGCAGGAGTCTGGTTTGTCCGCCCCTAGAGCCACCCCTGGTAGCAGAACTGTATGGAAGCATTATATATGGTGTTAATAACGTCGATAGTACCATGTTGAGTAGAGTGCGGCAGGAACTGTACCAGGGCTCCTGGTACTGTTCGACCTTTTTTATTTCCACTGGAACACGTACATTGACAACTATTTCCCGCGGGCCGCAACATGAAAATTAAAGGGGCGGGTCCGCCGCCGCCGATAACATCAAGGACATATAAAATGAGGTAAATTGATCAAAATATTAAAACTCATAATTTAGGATTTTATTTTAAAACTATATTAAACTCTATCAAGTTCAACTCACAAAAACAGGGGGTTTTTTTTTTGCATTTTTTTTACTCAGTTATGGGGAAATTTCGATTTCCTTTCATCAATGATCCCAAACCCCTTGTTTGCATTCTACTGTCATAAAAATAAAACGTACATGTACTTTGATAATTTGATTCTTTCTTTTGTGATAAAACCTTGCTTATATATATTTTTAGTTCAGATATTAATTTATCAAGAGCAGGACGGTAGCAAAGGGCTTTTATTGAATTCCAGACTGAAAACAGCATTTTTGTTTAAAATTAGTTCAGACTTGCTTGTGCATTACTTTTGCTAAATAAATATTTGAAGAAATAAATCAATTTATCAAAGAGCCAGTTACAATTTCGATATCAATTCATATGTTTATCCTTAACTATTTCATACATTTATCAATATAAATAATGTAACAAATTTTATAGGATACTTTTGTTACATTATCACCGACAAAATATTTTGTTGCTGTTGCAAATATTTTTTAAGAGAGCCACTTTATCTTGTCTTGAAAGAGATCCTTAAGATAAACAGCGCAGATTCATGTTTAACGGTACAGTAACGAGCAAAATTATGTTTTTTAAATGTAACATTTTCCCGACAAATCAAACAAGTTGTTGATCAATGTTTTACTCCCCGAAATAGTCGAGATCCCTATCGTCTTAAAACAACATGTTCATTACATTAGTGCTTCTCAAACTTTCAATATTTGCGACCCACTATTCAGTCATAATTTTCATCGCACCCCACTTTCCTCCTTACAATAACATTTTGTCGAATTCATTAATATTATCCTTTTATGCGACGGCTACATTACTACTTTCAACTCCTAAGTGCCACCGACGTTTATAAACATCTCGTTCAGCCAAAGCATTAATTGCACCCGAACGTATATACACGTCTTTCCGAAGTACGATTTTTTCTGTGTAGAGCCATCGATAAAATTATTCCGAAGGCTTTATAATGCATTAAGATGGCATTGGGGAGCGAATCACGTAACTTTTAATCAGCAGTTAAGGGATTAATTATAAACCGTACAAATTATCAAGATGAGTGTTAATTTTTGTATATAATTTTATGTATGGCTGGCCCAAGGGGGGTCAAAGGTAATTATTAAATTTGTTCTCAACTTACTATTGTTAAACTAATTATAAAATGCATTGTGCAATACTGATACATTTATAAGTATATCAGTGTAAAAGTGTATTTTTTTGTATTTTATTTTTTATTGTATTTTGTTTGTTTACTTTCAGTAAATTAATATTTTTAAAAAAATAACCTTAGTTTTTCGACTTTTAAATATTCTCGAGCCCCCTCGTAGAGTTATCCCCCCGGGGGAGTGCGTCCCACATTTTGAGAAACGCTGCTTTAGATATTTTTCGCTTGGAAAGACACGAGGATTAATTAAAAATTAGTTTCACCCATAAAACGGTCGCTACTCAACTGTTATTTGCTCTCACAAACTGTCACAATTATAAAATGGAAAGAAACTATTTTTTAAGTTTGAATTAGCACAACATCAATAGCAAAATTGATGAATTTGATTGCTTGATTGATACAATTTCTCACTATGCATTTAACTCTCGCATTCGAATACATTGTTCTTAAATAATTGCATTGGTTAGTGCAATGGGCCATGTCCGGGTTACTCAGAAAGGTCCGGTGGGCAGCAGGTTGAGTATTACTGAACTAGACGATCTCATATATCTATGTGAAACCAAGGTTTCATACAATAAAACTTGAATTTTTTACGTATTCCCTCCTTTTTGCTGTATTCTTAGTTTATTTTACTATATCGCTTCGAAACCCAGAAAGAATTATTAATATCCTTGTATCAATATGAAAAAAATATTATAATGACAATTTCTTTATAATTCAATAAAATTTGAAATTGGAGGAATTTTTAGGAATAAAATGTTTCTGATTCAATTAGTTAAAAGGGAAGCCCATAACATAAATAGTTTTTCTTAGTTTTATTTATTTTAAGTTTTAATTGGCTTTCTTTACTAACCCTTTATCTACCGCATTATGATTCACTGTAGTTTTTTTCATGCAATATTTCTTTCATTTTTTTTTTTTTTTTGAATCATTACATTGAAAATTAAGAGATATACATAAACAAAATACTCAACTATGGGAAATTTAATTAGTTACAGCCAATTAAGTAATTAAAGATATTCAACTGTAAAATTGATAAGATACACTGTTCACTTAAATTAAATAGTCAAATCGTTTTCTAAGGTCTTCATTAACATACAAAAATAATAATAATAACAGTTACATTTTAACATTAACTACTTTTTCGTAACAAAAATGACAATCTTCGCAATCTACTGAAAAAGTCGTCAGCTGAAAAAACAATTTCTGCTCTAAAACTATTCGCCTTCTCCGCTAAATTATTCATCATAGAACCCATGCTGCCTTATATTTTGGAATAGTGGATTTAAAAGAATATTCTTGCTAAGTATCGTCAGAGTTTTCGTAAAAATGGTTTTTCTATGTAATTTTAAAGTGAGTGGTACTTATAAGTACCGTCGGTAGATAAAGGGTTAAACAACTGATAATTATCTGGCCTTAAGTTATATAAATGATGGACAAGAATCCTAGGTATAATGTGATAAGTGTTTGATACATGTTTTTGTGCTTGCAGTATTATAACATAGCTATGGACATCTAAAAAATAGATGTACATGAGCATTGAGTAGTATTTCATCACCAACGTCAGCGTAAAAAACCGTTAGTGATAATCATATCAATACGATGCCTCTTTCCGTATGAAAATGAATCGGTCACAACGTATCTATCTACTCGTACTATTCATCCAAGAGAATTTCCCTACATGTCGAAGGTTTCAGTAACCACAGTAATGGACAGGGCGATAAAAAGCTATTCCAGTAACCCCAATTGTGAATAGCTATAATCCGATTTATGGTTATCGCCTCATCATTTACTTACGGGTTGTGATCTATGCGCCGTTATAGTAAGAAGGGGGGGGGGGAGAATATATGGGTGCTACTTTATTGTTCTTTTATTACATAGTTGTGGAATATTTTACTTTACTTTTATTTCTTCTGGCGAAGCGTGGCGTCACTAAATTAGTCTGGAAGTCTCTTTTCTCTTGTTTCAGGGCGTTTCCTACGGGATGTGTGGGAATCCGTTTTTTGTTAATGTTTCTTCTGATTTATTTTTCCCCTTAAGGTTCTCTGATGGGAAAGTGGTACCGGTTTTCTTTTAGTTTACTGTGTTCCGTTTTGAAAAGACTTAAACAAATTATCTTCAAGTCGTGTTTTGGAAGTTTAATTTTATAAAATTGTAATGCTCTTTAAGCCATGAGAAAAGCACGAATTTTTGTTTGATGCTTCAAATTATTATAGATACGTACAGGGATGGCTCTAGGGCCGGACAAACCGGTCCCCTAACCGGGGCAGTAAACTCTAAGGGCGGCATTTGGATTGAATTTAATATATATATTTACAAGAAATTTGATATATTTTCCGAAATACTATTGGGTGTGAATTTGGTACTTCATTTATTGTACCTTACTTCCTTATTTTGTACTCTATATTTTAAATGTCACTTTTCTTTCATGTTGAAACTTAAGAATTCGAGGCGGGATTACATTTTCAATGATGAAATTTTTGATAAGTTTACACATCTTTTTCACTAGTAACTTTCTCCCCATCATAGAGTGGGTTCACTATGGACATATCTTTCACCCATACAAAGTCCGGTTTCAGCTATCCAAAAGGGGACTGAGGCAATAAGAGTTTTTTACGGATAGAGAGTCACAGGAGATGTTTCATTTTAGTCATGAGTGTGGTTACTATAAATTAAAATAAACGTTTGTGATCCCCGCCGTTAGATTGTTTTTAGAATAAATTGGCATGCTGAAATGGGAGATTCCTTTTTACATTTTACTCGTTTGAATTAATAACAGGTAATTATGTTCTTAATTTCGAATTATTTTGTATTTGACTTAAAATAATATTATATATGTATTATTATGCTGCGTTTTTGCTTGCAAGAATTATTAAAATTGCTTAGGAGTTTACCTATGTGAAAAATATAGAATTTTTGATTATAATTTTTTTTTCTTTGGATAGAGGGGTGGCATTTTTCATTTTTGTCATAGCTGGCCTTGATACGTAAAATCCATTTATGAATAATTGTTTTTCTATTGATCCAGATTCGATAAGCAACTTATACTGACAGAAGCTGGCCCTAATTTGGATAATTAAAAAAAATTAAGTGTTTGCAAATTTCTGCCTTAAACAATTTGAGGTACAGAGAACTGTTATTTTTTTTAAAAAATAAAGAAAACGCTAAAAAGAAAATTTTTGTTTTATCGTGTAGTTTTAAAATTAAGTATATTATTGGTTAAAGAAGACGTGAATTGGTAGCATAAAGAAAATTTTAAAAAAGTGATGTCCTAACCAATTTATTTCGTAGTTAAAACGATAGTTTGCATGGTGGCTAATTGTCCAGGGCTCGGGATATCACGTAGTATCTAAAGATTAACTGAGAACAACTTTTATTTAATTATGTAAAATCCTGCGTCTAACACTCATTACCGTTTTACGCGCGCCTATACTTTGAAGATGCATTTTTTAATTTTAAATTATTAGCTATATAAAGCGCACACCCTTTCTTATAAAGAAACCGTAAATGTGCGTATGCAGTGCTCTTATGTTTTAAACTAATGTATTTGAGGTATTATACCAAGCTTTAGATAAAATAGTATAGTTCTAATACTACAACCCTGTAAGTTCATAAGAAATGTCATTCCTTTTAATTTTTTTTATGCATCTCTTTTTTTATTTTTAAAGCTATTATTTTTATACCCGGCTTATAAAACGCATCTGTAAATTTCGATTATATTTTTTGTGATAAAGGTGCGAGTTGTACTCCGGATTTTACGGTAGTTATTTTAAAATTCCTCAGTTTGAAGGAACTAACTATTTTAAAACACGGCTTCACTAGAGTTAATTAATTAATAAAAAAAAAGTGAATGCAAAAGTTACAACTAAAAGATGGCGAAGCTAGAAAATTATTTTTGAACTAAATTTACTGAATTCCGAGTTATCTCTACGTCATCTGCGATAATTGTTAATGATAAGCTATAGTCTGTCTAGTAATAATGGTGCAGTCCTCGTGACTGATGCTTTGTGAGTGGTACTTTGTGAATTTTTTGTCTTGCAAATTGTATTTAAAATGAGATGGACCATTATGCCGAAAGCTCAGTTTAACAAGACTTCATGCGACCAGGAATTTTGGGGGTAGTGTTCCAACTTTTCAACGCACTGTAACGTTTGGGATAAATGATGGTTAGATTTAGAGTTAAGAAATTAAAGTATTGTGTTTAATTACGTCTACAGCTATTAATTAAAATTTGTACGTTTAGTTACAAGTTATTCAAACTATTGAGTATTTCCATTCTACAGAACATGCTATTTGTGAAGGAGGAGACAAACACAGCTTCTTTTTCGAGTATTTCAAACGTCCTCCTCTCTCTTGGTGTGGAGCGGTCGCTTCTTACACCTGGAATTTCACTCGGGGTTTTCGCTCGCAGGTGTGGAATCCAGTCATTGGGTTTCTCACGGCCATCGGTTGTCATCGTGATGTCAGATGAAAAGATCCCGCAATATTTTAGAAGTGCAAGCGTGGATGTTTGTTTAGCGAAGCCGAGCTTGCAGGCGCAAGGAGAGAAAACGTTACAACATGAAGTAGCCGTGGTAGCCAAAGGTTCGTTTTGGTATTTTTTGTGTCGTGTGGTAAGTTCGAATTCTCACGCAGCTAGACTCATCATGTAACGGGGCTAGTGGTTGTTAAATCTATCGGAGCGGAAAGTCTTTACGTCGGAACGATTTGAAGAATGGGATGTCAGCTCAAAGGGGATGTCCTCGTTGCTTGACTGTGGCTCAAAATTACCAGATCCTTCTCCAATAAATTTCTTACTACTTCGTAGTGCGATTTTAATAGTCATTCAATCAATTTTACGCATGTTTGCATCCGTACTGTTTCATTTCGGACTGTTATTACCACTGGCTTAACCAGATCTAAGTGGGCCCTGTATCAAAACTTCTTAAATAACCTTTTTTGGGGCTCCTCAACATGTTCCGATTTACTTTGCTTATATATTGTTGGGGCCCTGTAGCTTGGGGTCCCCGTTTCTTTGATACGGTGGTAGCTACGCCCCTGGTTTTTACCGGCGTTTCAGTTGCAGTGCGATGTTATTTGCAGTTGTAAGTGCAAAAAGATATGTAATTTTTGTGCTATAAGAAACGAGGACTGTATTTTCAATTAGTTTTCAGTTATTGTTATTTATTGATCTTTTCTTATAGAAATGCACAAAAGAAGCTGATATAAATTTTTAAAAATTATGGAAACTACAATTTTTAAAAAATTTATACAGCATTATATATTTTTTAAATATTATAACATTACAACCTTATGAATTGTATGGTAATAAAATGTATAATTAAAAAAAAAAAAAACTACTGTGATTTATTTGACAAAAAAAATCGCTGCTGCTTCTTGGTGAAAAACAAGAAAAAATTTTTATTTCTGAGATAGGTATTATGCATAAATTTTTTTTAGAAAGAATAAAGAAACCAAAATATCTATCGAATTGTTTGTACTTTCTTCTTCTTTTTCTTTTTTTATTTTGTTGTATTACAAGGATAACAATTATAGAAAATACTTCTAAAACGCCTGATCAATAGTGCTGCCATCTTGTAATCACAAAAGTAAGCAGAAGTTGAAGGCATCTGGAAAGTCAGGAGGACCATCAATATACAAAATACAATTTGTGCAATTTAGTATAAAAAATATTGTTTAGTATTTTTTTAATGAATGGAGTTCTTAAGGATAAAATAATTTTAAAGCAGTAAGATGCAAACAATTATTTCTAGTTCTTTTCACAAAAACGATAGGAAATTGAATGATTACTGGAAGTCAAATGTTAATGATCCAAAAAAATTACATAAAATGATATGTTAAATTAAGATGTTTTGGGAATTTAATTTTAAAACTTTTTAATGGAAACTATAAAAAAATTAATTTCAGTTATCAATTAGCGATAACCAAATTGATTCTGAATGTACTTCCTGAAGTATGAAAATGTTTTAAACAAAGATCATGAAGTAGACAATTGCCAAAATAACACATTGATATATGCTTTTATATTTCTAATTTTGAAAAAAAAAAAACACGTTTTTTATAAAATTTAAACTTGTTAAAATAGTAATTAACTTCCGAAGTGTGTTTAGAACAAAACCGAGTGTAATTATTTGCCTAGAAAGAACACATTAATTCTTATTTGTATATTTGACTGAAAATGATAGATTCATTTTTTATTTTATTTTTATTCTTAAGATTAAAATTACTTCTTATTCTACATGTGTAAAAGTTTATATTTATTTTTTATCTTATGCATAAATTTTCCTATTTTTAATCACTAGTAAGCTAATTAATTAAGATGCTCAATGAATTTATGAATATTCTTAGTTTTCATTATTTAAAAAAAAAAAGTATAGATACACATACATATTCTCTCTCGGAAGTATTGAAAAATTTATAGCATCGTAATTATTCCTATTTAAATTCATTGGTGACATTTTAAATTATTTTATTATAAAAATAATTATTCTGGTGTTCTAAAAGACGGTAAAATATACACTGTTTACAATGGTTCTTTCTGCTATTTTTCATAGGCTGCCATTCCTTTTATTTTGAAACTGGGATAAAACACTTATCTTAAAATAAAATTCTTTGAAGTTTAGAGTCAAAATGTATTCCATTCGTATTTTGAATGTACAAAATATTTTTTTCAACACTGTTGGGACGTACCTTAATTTTTATCCGATTCCTTTTTCTGCGAAATCATTCATAAAGCCATATCGGATTTGTAAAAATAGTATCTCTTAGAAACTTTAGTAGATGGCAGCAGGATCGCTTTAACAGTTGACGATTCGTTAAATATCTAGTTGTATCTTCCAGTGTATCTATTTTAGTTGTATCTATACTATGTGGTTGTTACAGGAATAATTGTAGTCTGTTTCTGGTATAAAACGGACTTTATCTTCATTATCTTGTTTTTTTGGACTCATATATGTATTTTTACAAAATAGAATTAAATTCAAAATTTTCGATTTCCCAATTAAACCTTACAATTATTTTCATTTGATTTATAATTATATTTTTCAAAAGCATTTCTTACAGCAAGAAACATTGCTCGTGCACATCTTATTTTTTTCATACGTGTATTGTCGTCGCCAAACCAATTATCTATTAAATATTAGAGGATATTACGAAAAAAAAGAGTACATGCAAATTTTTCCTGTAAGAAAATCTGTCCTAACAATAAATTTTGTATTGTTGGAAAAAAATAAGCAGATTTTGCTGAATGAAATTGTTCTTACATTTTTGAGCTCTGAATTTTTATAAAAATGTATTTGTGGTCTAAAAAGATTATGACGCTATTTTTTTCTTTCTTTTTTACCGAGCAATAAATTTTAAATCGAGCTTGATACGGATTAATCAAATTCTGAAACTGTACATGAGAATTTTATTTACTCTGAATTGTATATTGAATCGTATACACGAATTTATCTTTTTAACATGACATAAAAATTAGTAAAATTCAAACGTAAGTGAATTAGCTTGTTTTTCAAAAGGTTAAAAATTATTAATTTAATTAGAAAATTTTAATTAACTTAAAAAAAACAACGGAATATTTTATGAACATAAAGAAAATACAAAGAAATTTTACATACCTGATTACATGTATTCTGTGGATCGTGTAACTAAAATTTTTCTGTAGTTTGCAATTTTGGTTTTACACATTTCGCTGCGCAAACTTCGCCAAGTTGGCGTTATTGGCGACAACCCACAATATTAACCTAAAATATATTGATGAATATTAATTCTCATTGGTTTTTCATCCATTTTTCATGGATTATGAAAAAGAGGTTAGATAAGAAAAGACCCCGACTTGTTTGAAAATATGGCGGTAAAAGGTTATCAGTGGGAATATTTCGTTTGGTGTCGTTTGTATAATTTTTTTACGACTTTATCGCCTGAGCCGGCGAAACGGAAAAATACCGCAACAATTTCTTATAAAAAAGGACAAGAGTAACTGAGCGGTCACGAAATTGTAGCTGCTTTTGTTTTTGTGTTGTCCTGGTATCACATTCAAAACCAGTTATGTATGGGAGATGTTAATGTTAAATCTGTTGAAGTTCGAAGTCCTCTTGTTGGATTGGTCTAGAAAACTTAAGGTATCCGACTACGTTCGGAACCGTGATTTTGCAAAAGTGTATAAATGGATAATATTTATGATATTTAGTGTCACTTAGATTAGAAAATGTATATAAAATTGTTTTAAGAATAGTATTAAAGTAAAAAATTATTTTACAATATTTTGACAAAAAATGAGCATAGAAGGACCCATTTTCAAAATATTCTCCTTTTGTGAAAAATGCTTCTATTATAATAATATTTTGCCTGTATATAGCTCATACCTCTTTACAGAGGCTCAACTAGAATTTTTGAAATATATATCTTAGAAGTGGGTTTATCCACGTTTTACGACAACAGAGGGGAGAAATTTTATAAAAAAAAAAGCCGATAATTATATATTTCAATGGGTTGTAACTCTGAAAATAATGTGAATTTTTCAAAAATCATAGTTGAGCCTCTGTACAGAGGTCTGAGCTATATACAGGCAAAATATTATTATAATAGAAGTATTTTTCATAAAAGGAGAACATTTTGAAAAAAGGTTATTATAAGTTAATTTTTTGCCGAAATATTGTATTTAAATAATTTTTTTTTTTGTCAGAATGTGTGCTTAAAACAATTTTATACATGTATTCTAATCTAAGTGACTATAAATATCTTGAAAATTATCCATTTATGCGCTTTTTTAAAATCACGGTTCCGAACGTAGTCGGATACCTTTGAGAGACGTACCACACATACAGCTCAGGTATGACACTTATCACTATTTCGAAGTTCAAAATGATGAGAAGTGTCGCCAATAGCATTCAATTTATTTTTTTATTTATTTAACTGAATGAAATAGTAATAGTATTATATATATAAACCGGTGCAATATTTTTTTTTATCTTCTTCAATGATTCATTTTATTTATCTCTAAAATTTGAGTTGTATGCATTAGTCGAAATTTAAACAAATTTCGGCTAGAACGGAACAATTTTGAAATAGTTTCTTTCATTTTCCGAAAATAATTTAATAACAGAATAATTTAATTAACTTATTAATCCAGCGTTTCTCAAACTGTGGGGTGCCCCCCCCAATGGGATGCAATAAATGTACGAGGGGGGGGCGAGTATATTGAAAGTCGAAAACAAAAGATTATTTAAAAAAATTATTAATTTCCTGAAAGTAAACAAAATACATTGTGATATAATAATAATAAAAAAATAAATTAACATTTACACTGATATAGCACACTTACAAATGTATCAGTACTGCACAATGTATTTGATAATTAATTAAACAAAACTATGTTAAGAACATATTTAACAATTACCAGAGACCTCATGGGCTTGTCTCATATAATATTATACACAAAAATTAACATTTATTTTGATAATTTGTACGGTTTAGAAATAATCCCTTCACTGGCGATTAAAAGTTGCACGATTCAGTCCCAAATGCCTCCCTTTTCCATGTAGGCACGAGAATGTGATTTGGGTGGGGTGGGGGGCAGAAAAGGAATAAAAATGAGAACTTTCTGATATAAGTAAATCCTTCGCAAACACTGTCAAGGTCATTTTATTGCATTTCAAAGCCTTCGGAATAGTTTTATGAATAGCAGTGCAAAAAGAAAAGGTTGTTCTTCAGAAAAACGTATATATACGTCAGGGCTATTAAACGCATCGTTTGAGCGAGACCTATATATATATGCCGGTGGTATTGCAGCTTTAGCGTCGATTGATTGAATATTAACGTCGCACTGTTCAGCTACACGAGGGCTTTTGGCGACGGACCACGCAATTTTGAACCATGGTCAAGTGACGTGGACGACACCTGAGCTGGCACCCCCTCTCCTAACTACCTCACCACTCCAACGGGAGGACATTTCAGCTCTCGACAGATTTAACGTGCATCGCTGCCCTACATGGCGGGTCTTTAGTGGTACTGGGCTCGAACTCGTGACAAGGCAAGCCACGATCCGATACCTATACTACTCGGCTACCGCGGCAACGCAGCTTTAGCGTCAAAGTACAGTATTATTGGATTTAATGTATTTTTATCTCTATGGGGGGCATGATGATAATTATGATTGAATATTAGGTCGCGATTACAGAAAGTTTGAGAAGCACTGTATTAATTTAACAAATAACATTATTTTTTAATCCGTTTCATTTTTGTATTATTTATATTAACATTCAAAAATATTGTTTATAATAATGCTACAAGAAATAAACACTCGAAAACTTTTAAACGGAAAAAATAATGTTTATGCATCAAATGCTTCTGATGTAATTTGTATTTTTACACAACCAAACAAAGGTTTTAGGGAAAAGGAAGAGCAAAAGACATGTTCTTTACTCCCTTCGTAAATGTTCACTAAATTGTATCGAACTTTTTATTTTCATGTTAATTGATGATTCACATCTCAAAATAAAAGCTATATATTGGTACGAATTTTGTGTGATGAACATATAAAATAGTATAAATAATTCATATTTGGATGTGTAATCCGTTAATGTTATACTTTCTGTTGTATTTATTTTATGCTACAATTGTAATATATTCGCAAGCAATGCCGTTCTTCTTTACATTGTAATGGCGATTCAATGAAAATTTGGCGAAATGTTGGCGATTGAGTAGGGATGGCAATTTGAGATCGATTAATCGAAGAATCGATTTCTCGGGTCAAAAGAATCGATTTTTTAAATCGATATGTAGCACTGAATCGATTCAGAGAATCGATGTTTCATCCTAGAAAATCGAAATTCGACTTTTTCTGTTTTGGTAAAAAACCATAAAATTATTTCCAATTAGTTGAATGCACTATCTTTAAAATCCGTAATATCACGGTGTTGGTGGTTAAAAGGTTAATTTACTGGCAAAAACAAAAAACTGTATTTATCATCACGTTCACTCAATAGCCATGATGTATATGAGTTTCATTGGATCATCTGTTCTTTGTGAGCGCCTTTTTTCGATTGCCAGCAACATCGCAAGTGATGAGCGGAACCACTTGAATCCCAGTAGACTTGACAGACTGTTGTTTTTAAAAAACATATATATTAAGCATTGGGAAACTTAAGCTATATCTTCTATTTTCTAAACTTTTTAATGTGATAAATACATTTAGAAAATAAATGTCTTCTTTTATACCTGATACTTTGATATGGTAATAAAAATGATTCTAATTGTCGAATTCCGTGAACTATAAAAAATTCTCTGATTTTACTGATAAGAGATCGTTTATTGAGGTATCTTTCTTGTTTTTCATAAAATGGATTTATATTTACATTATAAATGTAGAAAAAAAACCGATTTTTTAGAAATCGATCTTTAAGACCTCGATTTTTTTGTGAATCGATTCATGAGGTTACGATACGAATCGATTTAAAAATCGATCTTTTTCGGAAAGAATCACCATACCTACGACTGAGCCAAGTTGGCATCATTTTTGGGGACCATGTTGACGGTGACCATTTTTGGTGACTTGGCGACCATGTGGGGGCGAGTTGGTAACCATATGGACGCTTCTGGAAGTTACTGAAGAAATTTATTAATAACACGATCTATGACGAAAGCGGCCTCTCTCGAAAGATCCGTTCAGACTACAAATAGGAGCAGCTAGCTGAAGATGAGTTGGTATTTTTTTGACCGGTGAAGAGCCGACTAGCGATTAGTTATTACTTTGGTTGTTGAATAGGACGAGCGAATGCTTGTGAATTATCTTTAACATACTTGCATTTTAGACACTGATAATTGTGTTTAAGTGCTGCTGTGGATGTGGAAACTAACTGGGAATTATTAAGCGAATTTTAGTGCTGTACCCTATATTTCAAGGATTGTTTTTCAACAAAAAAATTTCATCGCTTCTGAAGAACTGCCTTGCTCTTTGAGACTGATAGCATAAAACCCTCTAACCACGACCTACGTAACAATATATTTTTATTTTTGTAAGTATACAAATACATATCTTGAATAATTCATTGAATCATAAAAAAAAATCTTAATATATAATCCCCAGAGCTATTAAAAATTTTATCATTGCAAATGCAGCACTTTCCTCGTTACAAGCACAACTTAATATTTTAAAAAAATGAGTTTCAGCATTTCCAAAAGATTAATGAAACATGTTTCCAATATACAAGCAAGGTGAAAACATTTCGGGAAGAAAATTAATGGCAGAACACATAGATATGGAACAATTCTAACAATATGTTATTAGTTTTTTTTTGCTCTTGCTGATCTGGTTAACAGTGAGCGAGCTTTTTCTTTTGTAATTTATTGCGCCTTTTTCGTTTGGCATAAAAAAAAAAAACACATTTTAACTTTGTTTAACATAACAATACTTACGTACCCATTAAACTCGGGAGAAAAATATTTCAACTCAGCATTCCCATTTTTTTT
>BMAV01007664.1:54452-118916 GCA_019973955.1 Trichonephila inaurata madagascariensis
TATCCTTATAATTAACTTGTATATAATTACTCAATAAACATTTTGTTGTTGTTTTTTTCGTATATATTATTTTATTTAAAATTGAAAATTATTATCATAAACTATTTTTCATGTGCATTACAGATAAGTAAAATACTTTTAAGCTTATTTTATTGTTAGTGTGCTGCCAAATTTTGTGAAATTGTTAAAATTGCATCGCAACTTCAATAACAACCAAAAAAAGTTGAGAATCGCTGTATTAGAATTTTAAATTTTTGGTTTCTTTGCATTGTTACAGACAATAGTTGATTTAGGTATATTCCTATCTCCTCACTTTCTCCATTGCTATTTCTGGCCTTTGTACAAAAGTGGTTATGATCATTATTTTTGGAATCAATCATGGAATCAATCAAAGGAATTACTCTTTTAAGTCCTCACGTTATGTATGTAAGGCAAGTGAAGTACTAGCTCTCTGGAATTAATTGACCGTGGATCAAATTAACGATATTTGTTGCCAATAATTCTTTTGTTTCTCTATAGCTACGTTAAAGTTTAAATTTACGATGAATTTTACCATTGATCCAATTAAATTTGCTTCAATATGTCATCACCTCCCAGGGGCATATCATTTTGAGTAATTACGGGCATCACTGAACAAAGGTACTCAGTGATCTTTTCCTTTCCCATGGGGTTTACTTCCTTTAGTAAACACAGGGGACCCTTCCCTGGTATGTCCTAGTAATCCTTCTTTATGTTAGACCAGGGATGGCGAACCAATGGCATGCGTGCCATTGATGGCACGCGACACAATATTTTGGGCACGCCACCGATCAAAATGATTTGCATTTTAGTTCAAAATAACAAAGTTCACTACGAAGGATGACGAACAAACGCGAGAAGCACTCTCGTTTGCTCTATATTGCCTTGCACATAGCATATCAAATTTCATTGATACAACTGTTATTTAAAGTTTATTTGTGTTATATTTACGATTATTAACTGTTGTTTCACATGGCTAGTTCAGCAAATAAATAAATAAAAGTGCAACAGAATTTCAAACTTTGTAGACAGAGAAATATGGCATGATTAGTAAAGGCGACAAAGCGGTATGTGTTTTATATTCTGGATCAGTGGTATGTAGAAAATAGAATGTAAAACGGATTCCAAACACATTTAACATATTGAAGAAGTTGTCTCGTACTATTTTAACCATATTTTCATCTATCTATGCCTGCAAGTCATTACTTTCAGAAAAAAATAACATTAAAGACAGCATAGAAACCGTTTGGCGGAGGACTCCAATTCAGTATGCATTTTACTAAAAGTAACATCTTATAATCTTCATATAAATTATTTGGCATATGATCTGCTACAACAGAAGTCACACAAATGTTACTTTAATTTGAATTACACGTATTACTAAAATATTACTACCATGCAAAGTGAAATGTATTTATTCGAAGTAAATAAAGAGTTTTGAGTTGCTAGTATTTAGCTTAATTATTTTCCCAATAATCACACAAATCAAAATTTGTTTAAAAGCACGTCTGTATCTCATCAAACATTTCTTCAGAAAAAAGGGCACGTTGATCCATAAAGGTTCGCTATCCCTGTGTTAGACCCTCCTCTTCCAACTTCTTTTTCTTTCCGTTTTACGTCTAGATCAGTGATGATGATGAGGATGATGTCATATCCATGACGGGGGACCAAATCAGACAGTCCCATGGGCCTAGAGGACTGTTCTAGAAATCTGTTCAATATTGTCCACATAGATTTGTTGACGAAAAGAGGACCTCTATTTCTTGTAGAGCAGCAAGAATAGCTGAACAGTCAAAAATATGAGCAGGTATTAGCTCTGTATCTAAACAGCTATCACAATTCCTAAAAAATCTTCTACTATCTTTATCAGACTTCATTCCTCTGTAATGACCTCTTCTTAACCTGGCAATAGTTTTTGTTATAAGGCGGTCTCCAATTATATTACAGATTTGATGTTTTACAAGACCAGTGATGCACAGTTTATTAAAGGGATACACTAGTTAATTATTGTTTTGACTGTTTCCTATTAAAAAAAAATTGATTAATATACGAGTATATTGTTCGGCTTTCTTTTTGTGTGTTATGAGTTAGCTCGTTTTTCTGATTTTTCATTATTTCATTTGCATATTCTTGTTTTGACTAATGCTATTTGCTTGTCAACCGGTATCTTTGCATTATACAGCATCCTGTAAGGAGGGAAATGGAATCCTGGCGATGTCTTTTGCATTCCCTTTGGTCACGCTTTACCGTAGACAGGTGGCGAGAGTGAACCTGTTTCTGCCAATCGGCTGTTGATGAATTTCTCTGGGGTCCTTTCGGAATGCCCCAAGTGACATTGCTGTAGGTATGGGGTGGCTTGGGTATCACGTCGGATTCTTGCTCTGATGGTGCAGTTCTATACCCCATGTAACCTTAAGGTAAGCACCAGGCCTAATTA
Source organism: Trichonephila inaurata madagascariensis (assembly GCA_019973955.1). NCBI lineage: Eukaryota > Metazoa > Arthropoda > Arachnida > Araneae > Nephilidae > Trichonephila > Trichonephila inaurata. The sequence goes on from BMAV01007664.1 coordinate 56,908, forward strand.
CTTTCAGTTGATCGGCACACTGCTTCTGAAGTCGGACTTTCTGGTGGGCGGATTCATGCCAGGAGAGTGCTTACTCTTGTGTCAGGATAAAAGCATTGTTTTATCTAAATTAGACCTTAATACATTTACTACTCGATTTACGAATTTTTACTAATTGCTCTGCTGAACAATGAAGTACAGCAAAACCCCAAACTTATGTGGTAGATGGGAATGAGTGATAATCGCGTCAGTCGAATTTGCGTAAGTGGAGGTTTGATTTAGTATATATATATATATATATATATATATATATAAAAAAACAAAAATTTATTTTTATCTGGAGCCAGAGACGAAAGAAAATGATTATTTAGAAAAAAAAATGTTTAATAAAATTTTTACATGCACACAGAATCTGAAGCTGAAGTTATTTAGATATAGAATGTTTCATGAAATCCAATGAAGTAGTCTCAAATTCTTTTTTTTTCACCCAAAGTTTCCTCATAGTATGCTAATAATTTTTTAATTCCTTGTTTTGTTGAAAAAATATGCTCATCGTTCGAGTCTATATTTTCTAAAATGTCCAACCATTTGTTCCATTAAACTTAGGCCTTATGTCAACTTCCCAATCATAATTCAATCTTCTCATTGAACTGAATCTAAAGACTCAGACTTCTTCAATGTCTTGCTTTTGCTCATGCATTTCTATGAGCTCATCCATTATCAGTTCCTGATTGTGGAAATCCGTCAGTTCTTGAACGTCATTGCTATTCACTTCTAAATTTATTTGTCAGGCAAGATAGGCAAACTCTTCAATCACATTACAGTTAATACCAATTTTTGCAATTTTTTTTTGTGAAACAAACAAACAAAAAAGGAAGAAGAATGTACGAGATTTGATACTCGCGTAACTCCGAATTCGCGTAAGTTGAGGTATTTCTGTACATACAAAACTCCATTTGCTATACTTGGAACTTACTGGAATAGAGGTATTGTGAATGTCACAGCGTGTCAAAAGGTTGCGAGTGTTTATTTACTTGTTGAAACTACACCAACTTTGCCAAACTAATATTATTTACTGCCCAAAATTTTTCTTGATTTTCCTGTTATAAGTCTCGCATATAGTTTAATTTTTGTCGAGTTACCATTTCCGTACCGGACCTTTTGGGTATAGGAAGGATCAAAGGAACACTTCTGTTCTTTCAGTTTTTTCTTCTCGTTCCCAAATGTATAAGACTTCTGAGACGACTGTCTTCGATTTCTTTCCTTTTCTGAACCACTTCTTCCCCATGATGTGAATACAAGAACAGATGAGTCTTCAAGTATTTTCCTATCCCAAGCCGATTCCTGTCTTAAGACTCCTCAATTCACAGTGGGGACGAATTTGATGCCTTCATTGTTACTGTCAAGTCTTGATACCATTAGCTCTCCAAGTGGTCTTCACGTAAAATTCCGCCATTCCAGAGATGCTTTTTTTGCCTTCAAGCAAGATTCCCAATAGCGGCCGAGCCGCATTCTTCAAAATACGGCTCAACCGCTTTTGAGAACGCCACCTGAAAGCAAAAAAATATGAGCGGTGCATTTTTGAAGCATCTCCAGAATGGCAAGACTTTAAGTGCAGACCACTTAGAGGGTTAAAGAATCATCGTGTAGCGGGGTTGATGTGTATTAAATTCGAGGTTCGAATTTCCCTTGTTGGTGAGGAGTGGAAGTTTAGAGTGTCTCGTCATTTGACCATGGTTCAATATACGTGGTCCATTCACAGTAGCCTTTGTGGTACTATCAAATGAAATCAAAGCTGTGGAGAGCAGTTCCTAATTTTCTAATTATTTTAGTTACTCCACCACAGGAACTAAATTATAATTACTGATGAATTGCAATAATGTATTAAATAAACTATGAAACAAAGTACGGGGATATATTGCTTAAATTAAAATTACCCATTAAATTATATTAATAGTTATTAGGATTTAAAAAAGTTTAACTAGCTCGGATAAAATTCTTTAGAAGGTGAATAGTTTATTAAAATAGTTTATGTCAAATGTGTGTGTGTGTGAATATCCGTTTTCCCTAGTTATATATATATATAAACACCGCACGCACACCACACACACACACACACACACACACACACACACACTATTAAAGTTACAGTTGAAATTCCTTTACTTTTATTTTATACTTAGTAATATTTTATAAGCAAATACAGATATATTCCTGCAGTTTCTCAAGTAAATGTAGTTTATACCTTTATTGAAGCACTATAGAATTATTTTAGTACTAATGCTAATTTAATACTTTTTGTTAAGTGAGAGAATTCAGCCAATAATTATATGATTTGTGTTTGGGTCTTGATTCTAGTAATAACTTGTTTATTGTTTACACAGATTCAGGGCGAGCTCTTTGCATTTTTAGGTAAGTTACTTTTTTCTTGCAATGGATTTAGAAATTCTATCCATTATTTTCAATAGGATTTTGTTAAGTATTGTAAACAGAAAGGGGGAAGACTGGCTAACCTCAAAACTTGTTAAACCCCACTTTTCTATAAATTACTTTATGTGTAAGCTGTCCTAAGTTAGCAATATTTATAATACTGCAGCATTTATAATTTTTAAAAATTCATTATCTTTTTTTTTTAAAAACCATTTTTTTCCATAAATTCCATTATCTTTTTTTAAAAAGAATTTCAATATCTGTTTTTTTAAAATTTCATGATCTGTTTTTTAGTTTCATTTATCTTTAGTGTTCTATTGATTTCCGTCTATGTTGCAGAGAAAAATTATTTGCATATATACACGGATTGGATTTTTGAGTTTTACTTACGTTTGAATGAAAATAATGTGGAAAAATATACAATTTTAAAAACCTTTTAGTTGAAATAGAATTCAGTCGTCAAAGGGAGCATTTACTAGATTTTTAGATATCTATTTTCATGAAATTTACGTATAAATTCAATTTCTTAATCTAAAAATGACGTACGTCCTAGTTTCTCTCAACTTTCTCTCTTAAGATGTTGAGCATTTCCTGTTTTCAGACGAAAATACTTTACCTTCATAGTTGCGTAATAATACAAAAAGTAAATTACCTCTTTAAATACATTTATAAAAGAAATTTAAAACCATTTTTTTTTCAGCCTTTGTATGAAAGTTTTATTTTACTGTTTAATACTAACGAACAGCAACATTAAATGAAGCGGCATCTTTATTAAAATAATGAAATGAAGCTTCTTTTAATGATGCATTTCATAATGAGAGAATCTTTTTAAAAGAAAACATGCAGAATATAGAAATTAAAATGTGTCTAGTTCTCTCATTAAAACAATTAAGACGGTTTTTTTTTTAAAAAGATGAAATTAAATTTTTATCGCATTCTAAATTAAAAAAGACACTTCCTTTGTTTCGTAGCGTGTGCATGAATTATCATTCCTCTTTTTTAGCTAGAAAAAATACAATAAAGAGTTTAAAAAAGAAAGGGAAAGAAGAAAGTCCGTTGTTTTTATCTTAAATTTCCTCCATTCTTTAAATAATTGCAGATGATGGTTGCAACAATTGTTTTGTATAGTCATTTTTTAAAAAAAGAAATTTTTTTTCTTTGTAATTTTCAGAATAACATTTGCAAAATTAAGTTTCTTAAGAAGAGTTATTTTGGGAGTATGAAATATATTCTTTATATTTTTCCATTTTCTTTCTAATTATTTTATCATAAAGCCGTATTTTATCTGTGAGTCTTATTCTGTAAATTTCTTCTGAAAATAAAGGGGGAAAAAAAAAAAGGTACAACTTTTAAAAATTAACCCGATTATCTTAAAATTTTGAATGCAAATTCTATTATACCAAATATGCAATTGTTTAAATTTTCTAGACTGATGAATGCTAAAATTAGTCATAGTGTAGGCCATGGTAACTTAGTGGTCATGGTCATGTACTCGTGGCCAGCGTGTCCTCAGTTTGAGGCCTAATGCCCCTGAATACCGCCATGCAGAGATGCTGATTAACCCCTTAAGGCCCTATCACAAACGCATATTTGGAGCAACCGTTTAGGACAATTTTCCCCTAGCTGAGGATGAAGGGTTGCGGTAAGCAAAACAACGTGCTTTGATGTCAGCCGGGCTCTATCTCTACATTAAAAAATTACTCGCCGATTTCTCTTCTTTGGAAAACTTACATCCAATATTATTTCTTTTATTTCACTAGCGATGTTGCGGATGGGCGTAAACACAGAAATGGAGCACGATTCTGCTTAAAATATTATACACCGTTAAAATATTATACACCGTTAAAATATTACACGCCATATCTGATGCGTTTGATGAAACCGAGCTGCCATCTTTACCGCCATCTTGTTTATGACTTATGGCTCCAAAGAACCCCATTGTTTGGAATTTCAAGCAACTTTTATTTGAAACTACTTTTTCAGCTCACTGGTAAAAAGTTGTTTGGAACCATTGTATGGCAACTAGGTAGACATTGTTTGGAATTTGTAGGAAAATTACTCCAAACGTGTACGTGTGATATGGCCTTTAGCTGGTTTGTCCGTATAGCGTACGGGCTACCGAAAGCTAGCCACAACTGCACGCTGGCTGTATGGGTTTGCCCGTACATTGTACGGGCACTGATATTTTCTTCTTTCTACCTTTTTAATTTGCACATATTTTTAATTCTTATAGTGCAATTATTGTTTTTTTTAAGAGGTACAGTTCGCTCATGGTACTGAAATACTTCTCATCACAGGGATTTTCTTCGTGGTGAAGGTGGGAATTTTTCATTGAAGACAGGAATTAAATTCTTGAAAATATCTGATAAGGAACAGGGATAGGCAAGGCAATGTGCAATTTGTTGCTTGAGAAAAAATGAAAATGGACAGATAATCCAAAAAAGCCAATATTATATCTGTTTTAATTGCCATGTAAGACGTAGTATTACACGATGCTTCAAATGGTGTATGTAGGTATATGCATATGTAGGTATGTATAGGTATATGCACTCACACACAAAATCTTCAACTGTTTGAAAAAGAAGTACGAAAATGATTTTTTTTTTAAGTATGAGAGAAATTCTTTTAAGGTATATGAAACATTCTTCTCATAAATGCAGAATATACATATAAAAAGCAAACATTTAGGGGTTTTATGCCTCACTGTTATATATAAAATAAAAATTAGTTTGAAAACTTAAAATTTGAAAATTAAAATAAAATTCTATTTTCGCATTTTTTGAGTATTATGCTTAGTTACATACAAGTAAAAATGTGTCTTTTTTGGAACATTTTGGAAAAAAATGACTGCTTAAAGGGTTAACGTTAAATCCGTCGTAGTTCAAAGTCATGGCTTGGTATGGAATTTCAAAGAGGGGGTGCAGGCCCTTGTCTTCATCACTTACGAGGGTCTGAGTCACTTCAAAATTACGTCCTTCTCCAGTAGACCTCGTATTTTAATGCTCAGCTAGCATTAAACAGGTAACATTTATTTTCGTTTAAGGGGGTCACTTCACGCAGCATTTTCCCTATCTCCGTAATGTTAAAAATGACCAATTTTAAAGAACATTTTTAAAAATTTGGCAGGTTATGCAGTCATGAATTTTTTTGTGTGCATTCATTGTATTGTTTTTATTAATTTAATGAGAGCATTTTTCAAAGTTTTGATTAGTTTTTTTTAAAAAATTCATGTGGAGTAACACGTCAAAATTTTTAAAACGGTGAAAATTCTTGTACATTTTAATCCATAAATATTTTTTGAATAAATTTTTTGACAAAATCTCTCATTAAAATATTTATTTGTATAGTGTTAACACATGTGCAAAGTTTCAAGGCTATACAATAAGTAGTTTTTTCAAAAATGTTCCTTTTGTGTTGAAATTTACAGTTTTGAGAAATAGAGATTTAAAGTAAAAACTTACTATTAACTAATGCATACCAGAACTATAACTTGAATTGCTAGTGTCATCTGCAAGATTATCTTGTCTACATTTTAATTGTTTGTTTTTCATTCAAACATTCAAATGAATTTAAAAAAGAAACATACTCTTTATTAAACTTACCTAACTTTACTTTCAAAATTGAATTATTTGTGTTGCAATTGTCTGACTGTTATGCAACATTTAATTCCTCGAAAGTTTCGGTTTTCGTACCTACTTTTCCAAACTTTCGTTTTTTAAGTGTTTTATTATTAAACTGAGGCATATTTATAAAATCATTTTGATAAAAAAACCGATTCTGCACAATAGCAAAAATTCGTTATATTTAACCGCGTAAAAAACAGCATGTAAGCTACCACAAAATAAACAGCTACAACTATTCACTTCACTTCTTTCCTGAATAAGCTGCTGATCAAAATGAATTCTTTTTAATCAATTTAAACTATTTGATAAGGCTAAAAAGTAGCATATGTCTTTTGTTTTGATTTGAAAGGGGCGTGGCAGTCAGCTGTTTGAGGGTTTGACAAATGTAAACAACTTTTTAAAAAAATATTAAAAATACTTCTAATTCAGCTAGAGCAAAAATTTAAATTGTATTAGAAAGAAAAAGAGTGGTATTTTATTTTTCAATCAAAATTGAAAAATCGATTTTTAATTCGATTTTCGTGAAGTGACCCCCTTAAGGGAAGATCCCTAGAGACAATCAATAATGCCGTTACGATGTTTTTCGAAGTTCATGTTGACGATTGAATGACTGAGAATATAATTGCATTATCTAGGTGCGTGAAGCCTGCTGGTCATGCCGAGAATTAGGCAGTCATCTGCCCCATAGTGACAAAGCTGTGCGTAGCTGCTCGCAGTAATGGTTGCTCCAAGGGAATCAAGGCCAGAAGAAAGCGTTTGAAAGGCCAAGGTGCATGGATATGACGAAAGATGGGATTATTGTGCGATAGGTCTGAAACATATCAGCGGTATCATTGTCAACAATCCAACGTTCTACAGCCTCCTTCATACTACCCGTAGTATCTTTCACCATCTCACGGTATTTGACTGAGAGGGGGTTACGCTCTTAGCGGCCTCGAAGATGATTATATTTGACTTTATATTTCAGCAAAGCCTTCTACAGGAGTGTCGTAGCTTATCAGTCATTTGCTGTCGACAGACTGGTATCGCCTAATGTTTAGGGATGATTTCCAATGAAATCCTTTAGCAGATGATCATATTGGGTTCATATATTTTACAGTTGGAGTTAGCTGTGAAAATACACTCATGGACAAGAAAAAAATAGCGCCGCAAGAAATAATTGCGGGATCGTGACGAAACTTGGCATGAAGGCGCATTACGTATAGCCAGTTGAGGCTGTTTAATGTCGTTCTCCGTGGAGTATAAATCAGGTAACCAAAGTTTGATTGAGTGTGCTGAATCGTTTACAAACGAAGAGCTGAGGTAGACATGCCATTATGCCGTTTTCAAAGGCAATATGAGCAGCTGTTGCAGTTTGAGAGGGGGAGAATCATCTGCATGATGGAAGCTGTGTGGTCAACTAGGCGAGTAGCTTTTCAATAAGGCCACTCTGATTGTGTTGTGAAGAGGTGTTGGGACCAGTGGATCCGAGAGATGTCATTTACACGAAGACTAGGCTCAGGACGCCCTAGACAGACCAGTCATCGAGAAGACCACTACATCGTAAGAAATGCACGCGTACAGCCACCTGCTTCATCGACCTCCATCGAGGCACAGGTAGAACCTTCACTATGGGCACCTGTGTCTTCGCGAACCATACGACGGCGCCTGGCTAAAGGACATTTGGGATTATGGCGCCCATTATTTGTGCTGCCCTTGATGCCCACTCATCGACGCCTTCGTTTGGAGTGGTGCCGCGTACGAGGAAACTGGACTTCAGCGGAATGGAACCAGGTCGTCTTTAGCAACGAATCCAGATTCATTCTCAGCATTGATGAGAATCGTGTTCGTGTGTGGAGACCCCGTGGTGAACGCCTCAATCCTTTACAGCGACACACCACTCCCACAGCTCGTGTGATGGTATGGTGTTCCATTGCCTACAATACACGGTCACCCCTAGTATTGATCCGTGGCCCCATGACAGCCCAGCGGTAAGTCCATTACATTCTGCAACCACATGTGTTGCCACTCATGCAACGGCACCCAGGAGCCATTTTTCAACAAGACAATGCTCGCCTCACACGGCAAGGGTGTCTCAAGACTGCCCGATCCCCATATTTGTCTCTAATCGAGCATATCTGGGATCATTTGGGGTGGCGAGTTGGGCATACCACGAGTTCGAACTAGAGGCAAGGTTACAACAAATATGAAACGAAATGTCTCAAGACATCATACAGAACTTGTATGCCTCAATGCCCGATCGTATCGCATCGTGCATTCGCGCCAGAGGGGTTGAACAGGGTATTAAAACCTCTGTTTTTTTGCCATTATCTCTTAAATAAGTGATCCTTTTTCTTCGATTTTCTAATCATTTACTTACATCAAAGTAGTCATTTTGTATGTAAAATTTCGTTTCATTTTGACTACTTCTTGCTGCGCTAATTTTTTTTGTCCATGAGTGTTTATAACCATTACCTTTGAAGTGGCGTGGCATTACTATCTCTTGGGACAGTAGGTGACTTTTAGTCATCTTACGTACAGCTTTGACAGTTCAACGATACTCTGTTCACACTATGTGATGTATTGCATTACTCTTCATGGGTCAACATCTTGGTTAAATTTTCAACCAGATTATGTCAGAATTCATACGTCTATTACATCTTTATACTACCTTAATGCTGTTGATATATCTAGATCAAGAACTTGTCAAGGATTTTAATACATTCTTGGCCAGCAAGGTTATCAGACCGTTCGTCAATCGAACCTGTATGGAGCATGGTGGACCACCAGAATTGAGCAACTTCATATATCACAGAACTGGAGGAATTTTTGACCAAATGCATTGTCTGACAAGATTAAGCAATCTTCATCATTCTTTAAAGTATTCAAGTATGCCACGCCACCAAAAAAAGGAGAGTGTTTACCAATCACTAATTGCAACATTCAATGTGCAACAAGAGACGATTCATGGTTTCTGCATTTTTGAATTTTTAATTATTTCATTATTTGTGTATGGATTATACACATGTTTAATTTAAATGGATAAGTCCTTTTCTTCATTGGATTTAACTTTTCCCCCGTAAAAGAATGTTTTATTATGTTGCGCCAGACCCAGGCGTGAACACCATCTGCCTATGAGGTTTATAGCCAGATATTGTCATGATACAGTTCAGAAACATTTTAAAAGTTGCAATGATTTTTAGCAGCATTAGTCATTACTACCTAGCCAAGTCCAGAACAAAAATCCCGAGTGGTCTTTGCACATGTCATTATCATTACATAAAGGGAAATTTGGGGAATCTACTAAGAAGAATCGGAGCAAGTGTTTTGTGAGATAATCATGTCCAGTTTTATTTCTGAAAGCGACACCGACAGGTGTAGGTATGTCTCAAGGGTTGAGATTTTCCATTAAGGTACCCCAAAAAAAATGTAGTCGAAAACAGTCATTTTTAAGAATATAAAGCAATTGCGTGTTTTGAAATAAACAAAAGCTAAATGCGGAATAATGTTGTAAGATTTGTGTTTATGCTGTAATAAATATTTTATTTTGAATATATATGGGGGGTTCCCAAAATAATATTTTGAGCAACCATACAGCTGGATCGCCCTGTCTGTTACACATGATTTGAAATGAAGTCGTCTCATTTTTTATTTCTTTTTCAATATTACTTGTGATCTGTTCTATTTTTAAAAAAAGATATACACTTATATCTTTTATACAATAAAATATTTAGAAGATGCAGTACACTTCACTTGAAAATCGCTTTGCATAAGCCTAAGAAAATGAAGACCATAAATTGTGTGGCGATGGTAGCCTAGTGGTCTAGGTAACGGAGTCGTGGTTGGTTTGTTATGAGTTCGAGCCTATTAACGCTAAATACCCACCGTGTAGAGGGGCGATGTACGTTAAATCTGATGAAACTCAAACGTCCTCCTGTTGGTGTGGTATGGAAGTTAGGAGAGGGTGATGTCAGCTCAGGTGTCATCCTTGTCACCTAACCATGGTTTAAAATTACGAAGTCCGAAATTACGTCCAAACAGCTGAATGACGTTATTTTTCATTCACTCATTCACTGGATCGTAAATTGCTAGAGCACTGAATCTGTTATAAGTAATTCTGGAACAAAACAATAGAAAACCTCAGAGACTGTCAAACTGAAATTTACAATTGATTTACAACAAATAAGAAATATTAAGCATAAATTATAAGAAAAAAAATCAGATTCAACCGAAATCAATAGCTTTAGAAGACTGAACGATTCCTATTAAGTTATAGTAGCATTATACGCAAATAAATCTCGTTGAAACATTCCTTGTCATTGTTGTATCCGACTAGGTAATAGTTTTCCCCCAAAGAGAGATTATTCGACAAGCCGACACCGTAAGAATGTTTATTGTTAGAACGTCCGTGTACGAATCCGATGCTTTTGTGTGAAAGATGCGGGGATGCAAATGTCTTGAAAGAGATGACAAGAAAAAGCGATGTCAGGAACGTCTGTCACCGCCAAGTTATGGTGAAGAAACCTTTCTATTGAGGTGAAGGATTTGTCTGACATTGCTCTTCCTATTCACATGAACCAGATACGAAGGAATGAAAGACGAGAGGAAAAAAAATGTCCGGCGATCGAGAAATTTCTTTTGTGTATTCCTATATTTGGGTGAAGTTGTACCATTGCTGGATCTCTATGCATCTATTATTGTTATTTCAAGCAAATATTGTTAACGTTATTAAATATGTAATTTTTTTAGTTCTGAATATTTAAAGACCAGTTATTTATTTATTTATTTTTTGGAGTTTCAAAAAGTACATTTACATTTAACGTTGATTTTTGGCTAGATCACTTTTTAATGCTTTATATCAGTGCTTCTCAAAGTTTCAATACTTACGACCCAATTTTCAATCATAATTTCTTCTCGCCGCCTCCCCCATACAGTAATAATGCATGGAATGCAATAATAATGTACTTTGACGCTAAAACTACAATACTATCTTAATTATAAACCACTCAAATTATCAAGATAAATATTAAATTTTGTATATGTTACTTTCAAATAATAGATATTTTAAGTAAAATATTTTTAAGTAATAGATATTTTAAGTAAGTTATTTTTAAGTAATAGATATTTTAAGTAAGTTTTATATATATATATATATATATATATATATATATATATTTAAGTAATAGATATTTTAAGTAAATTATATATACACTTTTAAGTAATAAGAAAAGTATTATGTTGCTTTTCTTTTCTAATTTTTAAATTGGAGCAGATAACAATAAAAGTGCAACGTGTATTTTTTTTATGTCGGAATGTATTATGTTTTGCTTCCTTTATGTAAATTTTTATAACTTTTTAAAATAATATTTTGTTTTCGACTTTTTGATATGCTCACTTCCCCCTCGTGGGGTTATCACGCCCCCTAGGGGGACGCGCCCCACAGTTTGAGAAACACTGCTTTATATTAAAAAAAAATAATTGTAGAAGCACTGCTTGCTGCATGAATACAGCAAAAGCTAAATTTCTTTTCTTAATAAACTAATACAATTTTGAAAAAAGATGAATGTTGAAACAATTTTTTATAAAGATTCATCTTGAACAAATAGATACTAGTTCCACAGTTGGTAGATAAGTTCTTAAGGGGTTAAATCAGTGCTTCTCAAAGTTTCAATATTTGCGATCCAATTTTTAATCATATTTTTCATCGCTCCTCCCCTCCTTATAATAGCAATGCATTAATTGTCATAATAATGCACTTTGCCACCAAAGCTAACATATACAACTTTAATTATAAACCGTACAAATTATCAAGATATGTATTACAATTGATATATAATTTTATACATGACATGCCCATGGGAGTTACTACTTATCAAATTTGTTCATAATTTAGTATTGATAAATTAATTATCAAATATGCTATGAAGTACTGATACATTTATAGTACTGTGGTGGTGTGATATCTATATAAAACTAGTACTAAACATCACGCGTAGACGATCGTTTTGGTGTGGTCGATAAAGTACTCGCGTACGGAGCGGAAGATACTCAGATCGAACCTTCCTTCCTTCATTGTTGACCCTGGCCGTGCAAAGGAACCGCACCCTTCACGTGCCACAGTCGTGGCGCCATCTATCCACCGCAAAAGCAACCAAGCCGTCAAACATTGAAGCAAATAAGCCGTCACTCAACAAAACCATCTCACACAAATGACGCAATTCTCAAGCCGTCACGCGCGATGACGCAACTGCTCACATGCTCACCACGAATATGGTACCTATTAACCGAATCACTGGTATAGGGGTAATGTAGCGGTGTGATATCTATATAAAACTAGTACTAAACATCAGGCGAAGACCATCGTTTTGGCGTGGTCGATAAAGTACTTGCGCACAGAACGGAAGGTACTCAGGTTGAATCTTCCTTCCTTCAGTACATTATAATTCTAATTCTATTTTATTTCTAATTATGTTGGAATGTATTTTAATTTACTTCCTTTCAGTAAATAATTAATTTTTTTAAATAGTATTTTATTTTCGACATGCTCGCCCCCCCTCAATGGGGGGTTATCACGTCTCTTTAGGGGAGCGTGCCCCACAGTTTGAAAAACGCTGGGTTAAATATTTAATGTAAGAAAAGAAAAGGAAGGAAAAGGGAAAGGAAAGGATCTTTAACCGTAACGCCCGATGTGGAGTGCGTGTCAATTAACGTCGCTCTATTAAGTAACACGCGGGCTATTGGCAACGGATCTCGTAATTTTGAGCCATGGTCAATAGGCGAGGATAACGTTAGAACTGGCACCCTCTCTCTAAGCTATCACACCTCTCCAACGGGAGGATGATGAGCTACGACAGATTTAACGTGCATATTCTCTTCTATAGGCAACTCTTCAGGGGCACTGAGACTCGAACTAATAACATGCCAACTACGAGCCCACTACCATAGCCAATAGGCTTTCATGGTCACTCGCTTGCGGTGAAAACTTTCTGGAAGGATGGTACATCAACCTCTCTTCAGGTTGGCTTAGCTGTGTTAACATGAATCGAACCCTCGACTCGACAGAAACAACACTGGTCACGTATTCGCACTCAGTCACCGCAGTCATCTTCAAAGTTCGACGAGTTGTTTTTATTGCTGAATAAATCTAACTACAAGTTCACACACACAAATAAATCTGTTCAGTTCAGTTCAGGTTTTGTGGGATATAGAGCAACAAAGGCTATTATCTCCAAAAAAATATGTTAATTTAATTTCTTCTATTTACAGTTGAACTACAAAACACAGTTTTGCGAAAGCTATCAACTTCTGCGCAACGATATACATCTTAGCTACTTAAATATAAATAAAGAATAACTTTGGCATTAATGCTTCAAATAATTTTCTCAATTCATTTGAAGTATTCGTAAATATTGAAGCAGAGACCTTTACACGAAAGCAAAATGATAAAACCCGGAATATTTTGGGCCGATTCGTCGGAGAACAAATCCAATAGTGTAATACACAACTTGCATACCTGTTAAATTTTTATACATGAATAAATATGATTAATATATGTAACCACTAGCCATTAAAATTTCTACACGAGGAAGAAATGCAAGTATAACAGAATGACATTTATCGGACAGAGATATATTTTACTGTAAAAAACATTGATTTAAATTTTCAATAAACTTTGAAGCACAGTTCTTGAGAAATCAGTATCCAAAATAATCACCTCCGGTAGATATAACAGCTTTTATACGCCTGACATTGAGTCAAACAAAGATTGGATGACATATACAGATACAGCTCCCCATGCAGCTTCAACACGATGCCATACTTCATCGATTGCAGTAACAAGCCTTCTTTCGGAAACCATTGATCAGATGCTTTTTATTGGTGAAATATCTGGAGAACATGCTGGCCAAGGCCACACGTTCTCCAGATATTTCACCAATATTCTGTGATATCCACCATAATCTGCATAAAAGTAGGCCCATACAGCATCCTGCTGAAACGTAACGAAGAATGACTAGAACAAAGAAAAGAGCCATGGGTCTTAACACACTAAAAATTTAATGGCCATTGTTAAAAGTGGGTTCAGCAATGGGGTAAGTTGTTGAATGCACGTTGGCAATGAGCCTTCTTTACAATGCAGCCAAAGGTTGACGTGATTATCATGATGTTATAAACAGAACCTAGATTTGTCTACAAAGATGAGACAGCATACTAATATTGCGTCCAGGCTCATCGTTGATACCTGAACTCCGTTCATACCTGGGGGCTCCTGAATGGGATGCTGCGTCAATGGTAAATGAAATCATGGTTGCTGGGCTGACAGTCTGTGCTACTGGAAACGATGACAAAATATTCGTGCAGACACTTGTTGTCTTGCAGACAATACCATCTACTAACTCGTGGTGGTACGATCCATTAAGGTCATGCGGTTAACATGTCTGTCTTCTCGCCTGTTATTGATAAAGGTGGTTGATATCTAGCATGGTGTTCCGTATGATTATCCGTGGCCGCTGTAGCCGAGTGGTATAGGTATTGGATCGTGGCTGGCTTTGTCATGAGTTTGAGCCCAGTACCACTAAAGACCCGCCGTGTAGGGCAGCGATGCACGCTAAATCTGTTGAGAGCTAAAACGTTCTCCCGTTGGGTGGTGTGGTAGTTAGGAGAGAGGGGAGGGGTACCAGCTCAGGTGTCGTCCACGTCACTTGACCATGGTTCAAAATTACGTGGTCCGTCGCCAAAAGCCCTCGTGTAGCTGAATAGTGCTACGTTAATATTCAATCATTCATTTATTCCGTATGATTATCCTAGACAATATCCTCAATTTCATATTTTGCTGACAGTCATGGGATCTCAACTGGCGCTAACAGCAATACTACGATAGTGTAAATCGCGAACTCGATAGAGGCTGCAATTTGACCACAACATTTCTCCTTTTTACATGAGGCCTCACAACAATTATTCACTAGGCAACAATATTCAAATACAATTGTGTTCTTCATTTAAGCATGTTTACCGAGTCAAATAATACTGTCACCCGTACAGTGTTCAAAGCTGTGAGTAACTACAGACATAATACTAGCCTCTTGCCACGATGAGTTTAGTGGGCTTCTATCTGATATCGTAGAACAGGTGACATCAGAAATAACAACATGTTTCCTACCGATGTCTGCATTGAAGAAATACGTTGAAAAGTTAATTATTTGCATATTATAGCATCTTTTTGTCTTGTAAATGTCACGTGTGTAGTGTATCGCTTTCTTGGTGCCGCAACTTTAATGGCCAGTTGTATATAAATAAATAATATAAACGGATTCATATTATATATAAATAAATATGATAGAGTTTTTAAGAATTTATAATATGGATTATAAATCTGAACGTTTTTTCCTTTTTCGAGAGAAAAGAGATTTTCTAAATTCTAAACTTAAATACATCTTTTAAGGCACACAATTTAATACGGGACTTGGATTTTAATTCTAAATAGAAGTACATTGTAATACTCCACTTACCATTGTAATGTAACACAGTTAAAAAAAACTGATGTAATTTTTAATATAGGTAAAGGATTTTCTTGTAAATACATTTCCAGTGAGTATTTCACCCATGTCTCTCCAATGCCTGAATTAAAAAAAAATCAATTCGAGTTCCATCTCAAAGCTAAAGTAATTAAACACGCTTCTCTTGGAGGGGGGGGGGGGGGAACTCAAACACACTCCAAGAAAGTAAAGTTAGTGTAATTAACCTAATTCGAAAGGGTTCGCGTTGTTGTCGTGTAATTTAAATTACCTCTATTAAAACTTTTACAGTGAAATAGGAGCACTGATCCGGCGCAGGATTTCCGGGAAAAGTTTCCGGAGAGAAGGAAATGAATTAGGGTCATTTCAGTTTCCTTTTGGAATGGACTAATCGGGAGAGAAAAGGCTACAGAGAATCGATTTGTAGCGACAACCCCGTGCGTATTCCTTGGCGTCTGTAAATATTTCAATAGAACGTATCAAAACATGGTTCTTAATGGATAATGATACATTCATTTGCAGGCTGAGGAAAGTTTTCGCTTAAATACATGGAATTGGTTGAAGCGTGCGTCCTTTTGGTATGACGAAATATTTAAAGCTTCAAATTTTAATCACATTTCGATGCTGTTTGAATGCGATATATTTATGAAGTTTATTGATTCGATGAAGTTGAAGTTCGACACATGTACATTTGTGTTCGATGAACGGATTCAATGTTTTCATTCTGAAGCGAAACTTCAAGGAGACAAATTACTTATGAAATTAAAATTTTCAAACAATATATTGCTCTGCTTGATATCTTGTTCAAACAGGTTTTATTTAAATGTGAGTGTATGTGGGGTTTTTTATTCAATTCCTGCTATTGTTTACTCTCTCCCTATATATATATTGCTCAAATTTTCAATCGTTAATAAAATGCTTTCTATTCATTCATTCAAGTTCAAATACATTTTTAAACTTGTAGTGGATGACACTTGATGTTAATACACTTTTTCAAAGATTATTTCATTAATTAAATTAAAAAAATGAATAAATAGTTGCAAACAAAAATAATAGTCCAGCAGTACATAAAGAAAAGAAATTTGTTCGTTGTGTCCCTGTAACGCAATGCATAGCGCGTTGGACTTCTAATCCAAAGGTCGGGGATTCGAATCCCACCTGGGATGGCCTATTTTCTGAGAAAGTGATTGCTTTTTTCTATACTATTGAATTAGAATAATTGAATTTAATTAATGAATAAATACTAACAAACAAACAAAATTTCCAACACAATATACAGAAAAGAAAATGGGAAATAGCTAAGAAAATCGCTTTCAATTTTTTCACTTAATATTATGATTCTGTCATATGTATATACATATTTGTATTAATTGTAACTATTTAATAAAAAGCAACTATAAGAGAAAAAATTTTCTTTGTTGATCTAAATAGGAATTGACTTAAAGTAACAAATAGTAAAATTTTATGTTTTACTACAGTGCTTCTCAAACTTTCAATATTGGCGACCCAATATTCAATCATAATTTTCATTGCACCCCTTCCCCCTCCATACAATAACAATGTATTGAATTCAATAATAGTATACTTTGACGCTAAACCTACAATGCGACTTTAAATTCTTAAGTGCCACCGGCATGTATAAAAGTCTCATTCAGCCATTGAATTAATTGCAATGGACGTATGCTTACGTATTTCCAAAGTACAATCTTTTGCGAAAAATTTAATAATTTCAGAGAACTGGCTTATTTATTCCTTTCCTGCCCCCCCCCCCCCCATACACCACATACGCTCACCTACTTGTTAAATGGTGGCATTGGGGAGCGAATCGCCTAATTTTTAATCGACGTTCGTTTAATGGATCAATTGTAAACCGCACAAATGATCAAGATAAGTGTTAATTTTTGCATATAATTTTATATATGAGAAGCCCATGGGGTCACTGGCAATTATTAAATTTGTTCTTAATATTGTTAAACTAATTATATATAAAATACATTGTGCAGTATACCATTTATAAGTGTAAATTTGTACTTAATTTTTTATTGTGTCAGAATGTATTTTGTCCAGTAAATTAATAATTTTTTTTAATAATCCTTTGTTTTTGACTTTTCAATATGCTCGTGCCCCCCTCGCAGGGTTATCATGCCTCCCTAGGGGGCGCATCCCATAGTTTGAGAAACACTGTTTTACTATGAAGTTTTTAGTGTCGAAAGTTTTGAATACTATATTCAGTTTCTCACAATACTCGTTCAGAGTTTTCTCTAGAACAAGTAATCACTTTTGTTTAGTGGTCATGTTACTCGGCTTCGGATTCATAGGTCACGGGTTCTGTCCACCAGATATGCCCCTTTTCAGTACAACTTATACCTTATCTAAGATTCAAAGTTAGCTAATGAATGCAATCCTTTTCAAAAGGTACGGCACTTCGTTATCCTCTGCTTCCACAATGTGGCCCTAGATACAAATCGATTCCTCATCCCTGCTAAAGATGCTTTTACAGATTCCAAAGACCCACAAGGAAATCACTGGTCTAGATCCCCGGCACGCTTTCGCTTTTGTATAATAGTGACTGTTCGAAGCGAAATTTGTATAATTGTGTTCCTTGTACCTCCTACAGTTAAAAAATTCGAGGTAAGCCACATGTTTCCATTTCAATTTCGATAAAAACCCTTTGCATAGAATGTTAAGAGTAGTAGTTTTTTAAATAAAATTAGGCATCTAAGTCCTATTGTGGTAGAAGGAGGTTGAGAAGAAGGAGATATTAGGTATTATTTATCAGCACAATATCATAGATAAATTACGCGATCCATCATCAATAGTTCTCTTTTTTCTCATGTTTAATGTTGACTCAAAATTATAAATTTCAAATAAAAAAAAAATTAAAAAAAATTCCTAATTATATGTGTGGCGAAAATTGTCAACAGTTGAAAAGAAATTCGATTTTTCTGCATCAGACATGTTAGTTAATGTAAAGAAATTTGATAAAAATTTTACTATCACCAATTTAATGTAAGTCAGTTTGTTACCAGTTTTCATTTTTGATCATCTCTTACAAACTGATCGTAAACGTTACATATAATCTCGCGCACACGCACAGCTTAAGATATTATGCGTAGTCTTAGGATTTAAGGCAGCGTTCCTCAAACTGTGGGGCACGTCTCCCTAGGGGGGCGTGATAACTCTACAAGGGTATATCAAAGTATATCAAAAAGTCGAATATATAAAGCGAATATATCAAAAAGTCGAAAACAAAAGATTGTTTTAAAAAGTTTTTGACAGGAAGGAAGCAAATCAAAATACATTCTGACATTGTAAAAAATAAAACATTCACACTAATGTAATACGCTTATAAATGTATCACAGTACTGCACAATGTGTTTTATGAGTAATGTAATAGTACTAAGTTAAGAACAAGTTTAATAATTACCAGTGGCTCGATGGGCATGTCATAAAATTATATACAAAATTTAATACTTATCTTGATAGTTTGTACTGTTTATAATTAAAGTCGCATTGTAACTTTGCGTCAAAGTACATTATTATTGAATTCAATATATAGTTATTGTATGGCGGGGGGCGCGTTAAAATTATGATTCAAAATTGGTTAGAAAGTATAGAAAGTTTGAGAATCATTTAGTGAAAGTTTAAGGTAATTTTATAAGGATACTTAAAAAAAAAATACCAAGCAGAAAATAACGCGAAACCACGAAATATTTTTTGATTTGTTAACAACATTGGAATGTTCTAATGCTTAAATGAAACTGTTTTGTTTCTATAAAGAAAACCCGACTTTTTGGGACCAATTTTAAACAAATATTATTTACCTCTATATTAAAATATTATATTTTAAGACGTTATTGGAACCGTTCCTAACATTTAATAGTTGTTTGAGTCTAATGAAATATAAATGATAATGAAATTCTCATATTTCATTAAAATAGCTAAATATAATTTATTACCTTTAACTGGCGAAATAAATAGGGTAAGAGGGTATTTATAGTTAGTTTTTCTTTGAGGGGATTTGTTCAATATTGAATTCGAGGAATTATTCTGTATTTCTAGGAGATATTGTAATATTTTAATAAAATGGCTGATAAAGTTCACATCATACACATAAATTATATAAAAATCGAACGTTTTTGAATCAAAATTATGAATCAAAAACGTTTTCTTAAAGATTTATATTTTTGGATCTCAATCTTAGCGATATATTTTTGCTCAAGTCAATCAAGCAGAGGAAAAGATGGAAGATCTTCCGTATGATAAATATCTTCTTTCGTACATTTATCACCGAGAACTTCCTTTGGGATTGACCTCAGTTCGTCATCAATAACGATGTAGCTTTGATGAGATGAAAATTCGTGTCACGATGAAAATGTGCAACAATGACATAATGCACATCGTCATCCTAATGGTTCTTCGTGTCGTTATCGTTGTTATTTTTCATGTCGGTGTCATTATTGCCATTCTTCATTGGTGCTGGCATTTTTCATCATAATATTTCCATCTTCTTACAATTTAGCTCCTGTCATTATCAACTCCTTCTCTTACCTACCGCATTATTCATAGGCAAAACATCATTGATAAATGATTATGAATGACGATAATGACATGTTATATATATCATGGAGTATTAATAATTATAATATTACTAGCCATTAAATGACCTATTTGCTGGGTATTTCAATATGTTGTACGGATATATACTACTTATATATAAGATACTGATATTTGGTTAAAGGGTAGAATAGGGGGCCCTTGGCGAAGTTAATATTTTGGTGACCGAAGTCAGTCACCAGGCAACTTTATTTAGAGATAGGTGTTACGAGAAATTACAAAGTGGAATTTTGCAATGAAAATAAGGAAACATTAATAAGAAATAAAAAAAAATATATATTAATTAAGTTATTAGTAATGCATTTAAATTAAGTTGCTTGGTAATCACCAAGCAAAATCTTCCGTTGGCCAAAAAATTGCCAAATCCAAAGGGCCACTATTCTACACTTTAACCTTGATATCTAAGTCCTGGAATTAAGCTTTCGACTGTATTGAAACGCATTCTTATAACCCTCACCGCCCTTTAAAAAAAGACAGGACTTGAACTTCTAAAATTGATGTAGAATTATCTTTCCCGCTTCCCTAATCCTTCCCTCAAAGTGGTTTTTCTGGAAACCCATTTTAGAAGGTAAAAGAAACATGTTTGACAAATTTCAAGTTTAGGTTTCGAATACTTTAGAAATGGAATTTTTTTTACCTTTAAGTCCCGTAGCCCCCTTGAGTGTTGATTTACAAAAGACCCTTTTTTTGCAAGTATCAACTCATTAAAAGCTTCTCAATGTCAAAGTATACTACATTTCATTACTGTAAGTTTAGTAGTTTTCTAGTACTTTCGGCAATATTAAATCACAGCAATAGATCGCATCCGACGAGAGTTTGCTTGAAAATTAATTTTAATTCATCCAAGTTTGGGCACCTCTAGATGATGCCACCTTTAAATGGCTCTCACATTTCATGATTTGCCGTGTCTGTGAAGGCTAACTTGCTAATATGCAGCCCATTATAAAAATAAAAAGAGGTTTAGTAGTTCGAAAACGGGAATTTTTATTTTATTTATACGCCTCAATAACTCCCTGCTACCCTTATAGGAGTAGGTTCCTGTAAAGTCCAATTCTAGCGTATCTTTACTCCGCGAAAGGAACATGTCTACCAAATTTCAAGCCTGTAAGTCTTGATAGTTCCGGAGATATTGTTATGAGTGAGTCACTGTTCTCCTTTATATACGTGTTAAATCTTTACCATTTATTATAATATTATTGTAATAGTTGCTAAAACCCCTTATTCTTTTACTAATGATTCTTCATGTTGTCATTGTTCATGTCACTGTCAATTTTCTTCATTGTCATCAATGTTTCTTTTTATCTCCTCTCTTTTTTGTTTACTGTTATTACAAGCTTATCGCATTATTTACTGGCAACAGCATCATAATACGATCATCACATGTAAGATAAAATGTAAGCAATTATAATTGCCATGTCCTTATTGTTATCCTTATGATTCATAATGTTATCTGCATTGTTATACTTAATGTCTTTTTCCATCATGGTCACCATCATTTCTCTCTCTCCCTTTTATCTTTTGTTCTTCAAAATACACTCATCATTATTTATGAGGTGAACATCATTATGACAAAATAAACGAAAACAGTTGAATTTCGTAATTATTATGAGGTGTTAGCTATCAAGTTTTAAATCTTATTGTTATCCATGTCATTTTTCGTATAAATTTTGATTGAATCTATTTCCATTTCTTTACAATTTAGTTTTTATTGTAATATTTCTTTTATTAAATGTTCATCACAATATAGCCATCATTATTAATAGATTCAACATCATAATTATTCATATAAATGGGCCGATCATTGAATATCTCTGAAATGTTAGAAGTTATGTTGCTAAATCTGGATGATTCTTGATATCGTTATTTTTCTTAATTTCTATCCCCTTACAGCTCTGTATCATTCATATACATTTCTTACTTTTATTTACTGTGTTCATCACAACTTACTCATTATTATATATATATGTAGCATCACATTAATATACCTTGTATCCTAAAAGTATGGCTACATTTTCCGATATTAATTAAAAACAAGTAATGTAAATAAAAATTTTTAAGTCAATTCCTACTTAGAAAATTTTAATATTTTAGTTACTTTTTATTAAATAGTTAAAATTAATATAAATATGTATTAATATACATGTGACAGAGAATCACAACATAAAGATTATCAATAGTTAGGATTATATTTAATTATCATTAAGGTATCGTATTGTCATTCAAAACAATCGTGTATGTAAAATTTCAGTTCAACTGAATGCTTTAAAACGTGAGAAAAAAAATCTTTTTAAGTTTTGATCCAAGTCACACTAAAAATGAAACCAACGTGGCTGTGTTTGTAATTCTTTAAAGGATTAGTTCCAGTCAATTAATTTTAATTAATTATAACTAAATTATCACATTTTTACCCAAAACAATAGTGTATAGAAAATTGCAACTCAAACGAGCGCTTTAAAATGTGAGGAAAGAAACTTCAAGTTTTGACTCAAGTCGCCAAAAATGATGCCAACGTGGCGGTGTGTGTGTGTATTTGTAATTCTTTGAATAATTAGTTTTAATCAATTAATTTTTATTAATTATAATTAAATTACTGTACTGTCATTCAAAATAATCATGTATGTAAAATTTCAGCTCAATGAAGCGCTTTAAAATATATTTTATGTATGATTGAAAATTCCTCGAAAAATAAATAAATAAATATTTAGAGAGTGTGAGCTAATAGTAGGAATTGAATAAGCAAACAAAGATATTCACTTATGGTTTTTGACATAAAGAAAGTACCAAAATTTTTTACAATGTTTGATTACACGATTTCAACGGGCCAACTAATATTTGTGCTCCAAACATCGAGTTTACACGAGATTTCTGGCCACTTTCTATGAGGCATTGCAGAATCAACATTCTGAATGCCCGCTGTTATTCGACTTTTCCATTCATTAGTGTTAGTGTAGTTTCATGCATCCCTACAAGAAATAAAAAGGTGTTATGTCTAGAGAACTAGGTGACTACAGTTTTGGACTTCCTCTTTCCATCTATCCCCTGGTAACATTTTCTGTTCCAAACTCCAGTGTGGTGATGCCCCATTTACGCAGTACGCATGCGCTGCATATTTAAATTCGATAAACCATTCTCTACTTGCGCTTGTTTTTGTGGAGAAGCCATTTTGAAACAAGAGTATTGCAAAGCTTGGAAGCTGGACCATCTAGTTTGTATTTCATCAAACAGAAACTTGAATCTTTTCTTTATGGAGCGCAAAAAACCTCAAGTGAAAATCTTCGTTTATTTTTAGTTCATTTTTGAAAGAGTAGCCGTACTTCAGGGATGGGCATTAAGTCGATCGCGATGGACCGGCCGACCACCAAGACATTTTGAAGTGACCGCCGCATACAAAAAGGAACCTTTTTATGGAATACCGACGCTAGATAGACTGGAGAATCGGGCTTTCACAATTGATGTGACTGTGTTTACTTCAGTAAATGATTCGATAAATCTATAGACGACATAGATACCTTCATTGGAAGCGCACGATAACGCGTAATTCGCGTTCACTGCCACCGTAGGGAAAAAGCGATCATTTGCAATGCCAGCCGTATAAATGATTCTTTTCCCCACATGCCAACTGAAGGGAAGAATAGATGTTGATGATAGCTCTTCCCTCTATAGCACGGGGTTGAGTTCTTATGTTGATGTCTTATCCCACGATGACAGTGGACTCGACAGGGAGGAAATTAATTAACTACGTCGGTTTTAGATGCATTGGGCCGTGGTAGCCGAGTGGTCAAGGTATCGGATCATGGATGGCCTTGTCACGGGTTCGAGCCCAGTACCACTAAAGACCCCCCGTGTAGGGGAGTGATGCACGTTAAATCTGTCGAGAGCTCAAACATCCTCCCTTTGGCGTGGTAGTTAGGAGAGGGGATGCCTGCTCAGGTGTTGTCCGTCACTTGACCATGGCTCAAAATTACGTGGTCCGTCGCCAAAAGCCCTCGTGTAGTAGAACAGTGCGACGTTAATATTCCCTCACTCACTCACTAGATTCATTGGCACACGTATGTTCCCCGCTCGCTGCATTAAATACGTCCACGCTCCACGATCTTGCATTCTCTCATATTTTTTCAAGCATATAACTTGAAAATTTTGTGTCACTTGTGATTTTGTATTAAACATAGTAATCTGACGTATTTTAAAAGACGGGTATAATGTCGAAAACAATTGTTAAGAAAAGAAAAAAATGTAATTTTAATGCAGAATGGTCACGTATGCGCTACTGGGTGGACCACAACACCCAAAAAACATTAGAAGTAGCCCGTTCTCTTGAAAAGTCCGCTCACCCCTGCTCTACATATATGAATGAAGATCATTAAATGTCATGATAATTATAAGATATTAGCAATGATGTTACTGGGCCTTTATCAGATCATCATCATTAAGTTTATTACACCTTTTTAACCTCATTAAACTGAGAAAAATTCCTCTTAGCAACTTCAGAAGATAAATACATTTTGGTAGACATTTCTCATCATTCATCCTTATCTTCGAATCAGAGGGAAAAAAATAAACCCCAACCAATTTGTTTACTAAAGAAAGGGATCTTGAAGCACCTTGCCAAGTTTTTGGACCCAGTCCCTCCCCCTCCATCTCATATTTGTTAAATATTAATTACTCAAAGAAGAAAGGCGAGACAAGGTCCAAAATTACGAGTTCTTCTAGATCCATTAAAGGCGGCCTGTGTCAACCTTTATCGCGCTTTGATGAAGTAAGTTTGTTAAAAGAATTCTTTTCGCACTTAGCTTTAATTACGGGATTTAATTACATTCCGCTCCTCCCCCCTGCTTATCTCGCTCGTTTGGAAGCTTCCGCAATTGATAATTGGCTACAGTGTTTATGGGTCTGTGCATTTTTTTTTTACGAATATTTTTGTTTTGTGTTTGTGGTAATCAGGATGAAAAAAATATTCATTGTTTCGAATTGCTAATTTTCTGATGCTTGTAATGTAAACTATTGAAAATGCATTGTAGGAAAGAAATGGTTAATTTTTAGGATACCAATATTACTTTTTATTTTGCTAAAGGTGCAATATATATATGTTGGTGTTAATTTTGAATAAATATCAACCAAGCAAAAAAATTTTATGTCACTTTAAAACTACAGTGATATATATATATATATATATACAGGGGTTAATATTGTTACGAATTGTGTGTAATGAATGCTTAAAATAGTGTAAATAATTTATATCTGGATGGGTAACATGTTAATGTTACTCTCTGTTGTATTTATTTTATGCTAAAATTGTAATATTCACAAGCTACGCCGTTCCTTACATTATAATGACGATTCGATGGAGACTTGGAGAATTGCTGGTGATAGAGCCAAGTTGGCATCATTTTTGGGGACCATTTTGGCAACTTGGCTACCAATTTTAGCGGATTGTTGACCATGTGGATGCTTCTGGAAATTACAAAGGACAATCTTTAAAATCCCGATCTGTGACGTAAGCGGATCTTTTTCGAAAAATCCATGAAGACTATAAATAGGACCCGCTTGTTTAAGTTGAGTCAGTATTATTTCGACTGTTGGAAAGTCGACTAGCGATCGAGCGAGTGCTTGCGAATAATCTTAATCTTTATATATTTGTGTTTTTAGACACTGATATAGTTGTGTGTTCCTGAGCGCCGTAGAAGGTGTGAAGGTGTTTTGGGATTTATCAAGCGAGTTTTAGTGATGTATCCTGTATTTCTAAATTTGTTTTTCCACAATAAATTTTAATCTCTCATGAAAAACTGTTTTGGTCTTTGAGACTGATAGCATAAAATCCTCGAACCCAGATCTACATAACAATGTATATTACCCCTCACTACGAATGCGGGGCACCTACTATTTTTTAAAGGTGATCGTTTAATGAGACGTGTTTAATTAGCTGAATTTATTTCTTCCACTGCTTCAGTAATGTTTTGTCACAGTTCGGCTACATTTTAGATTAGATTAAAAGAAGTTAGAAGGGAAGCATAATTTGAGTACCACATTGGGTGCTCTTTAAAATTATATCATTATGTGAAAAAAAAAATTTAATAATTCTTTTGGATAGAAAAGCACCAAGTATTGTACCATTTTGGAATCTTAATGAAATGGGTTATTTTTTTAAATAACTTACCTAGAGGTAAGTTATTACTTACCGTATATGTAATACTTTTACTTCTTTGGAGAGTCAAATTTAGATGAAATTTTTTCAGAGAACGGCTCAAACTACTTTAGTTTTAACTAAACCAGCAAATATTTTTGCTCAGTTTGTGAGTGTGATTAATAATACGGCTATGTAAGATCACGTTAGTAAAGATATCAACGTAAAATTGGGAAATCTGTAGCTACAGTAACTTATAAAGTGATGAAATGTGTCAAATTTCCACATTTTAAAAATATGCTTGTCATCGCTGAACCAAGTGATGTGGAATTAAATTTTTTTTTAAAAAAATTGATATTATCTCTTTCACCCCATGCCCATTTGACTTTGAGTTTCGGGACACGTTGTATCTATATGAAATTGCTATTGATTGTTTAAATTTAAGTCTTACATAGAGGAGGAGGAATGCCCAAAGGAACCGAGCTCACCCGAGAAGAGTTTAGAGTTACAGACCGATCCCTCGGGAAACAACCACTTCCAGACTCTATTGAAAAAAAAAAAAGCAAACTTTACATTTTACAAACATTAGAAGACAGTAAAATGACAAAATACAAATTTAAATGAAACTGCACTATATACATACATGTGTGTGAACGTAATACAAATATAATTATAGTAAAAATAATAATAACATAAGAAATATATTATGTGAGAAAAAAAATAAGGTTTAAAGATTGAAAAGAAAAAAAAATCCATTCCCACCTAAGGAATTTGATCCCGGATTGAATAGGCAATTTTAATACATGATTTTAGTTTAAAGTGGATGGAAGGATTTCTAACGATAGATTGGAGCCAGGCTTTTTTAGCATTTTGAGATGGAGAGACCAAATGGAAATCCTTAGTCAGAGGACATGCAAACACATAATGGTCAGCGTCCCCAACAGAACCACAAGGACAATTGCGAGTAGTTTTTAATTTGAAGCGATACAAATAAGAAACAAATGGGCCGTGGTTTGTTAAGAATTGGGTAACGTAACTGGAATGAGGGTTGATATCTAAACTGGGCTTGGGAAAGAAGGATTTGACTCGTAAGCTAGTATTAGAATTTGACCTCCAACTCTCCCAGTCCTCAATTTATTTTGAAGTGTTTTGATGACATAAGAGCGAGGGGCGGGGACACTCTCTTCAACACCATTAGTGGTAGCGACTTTAGCAAAATGATCTGCAATATCACACATTAAAAAATCTTACTTAGAAGCAAGTAGACAGATCTTATAACATTTTACCGAGAGAAGCCTCGTAATTCTGTTCCATAGCTAAGTGACAAGGGTGAGTGACTCTCTCCAAACTTTCACACTACGTCAAAGTAAGGACTTAACAGCCTCTACAGCAGTGATTCTCAACCACTGTGCAGCCATTATTTTTTAAAGAAGGAATTACACTCTGAAAAAAAAGTAAAAAAATCTACATAGTACATTCCGAAAATTCGGGGACTGAGACCATTGCTGACGACGAAAGTAAGTACCTAAAGTTAAACCACTTGAAATGGATTCTCCCAATCCTCCCCTACTTGGCCAGTTTGGTTTAATCCATATCGTATTACTGAACCGCACCCACAGCTGTTATCTTCCAAAGGTAATTAACTTTGTTCCGCGATCTCTCTCTCTCTGAGAAATATGGCTTTTCTTGAACAGCGTTGAGCATTAAATTCTGACAACGCTTAGATAAAACACCAATGAAGACTTTGGAAATGCTAAGTAAGGTGTATGGTTAATCTACCATGGCGAGATCCAAGGTTTATGAATGGAATCGGCGTTTTAAAGAGGGCAGAGAATCCATCGAATACAATGAACGCATCGAATGACCTTCGATGTCACGGAACGCGGAAAATGTTGCGTTGGTGTCTGAATGTGTTCAAAAAGATCGTCACCAAACACTTGAACAAATCACTGA
This sequence comes from Trichonephila inaurata madagascariensis, assembly GCA_019973955.1. NCBI lineage: Eukaryota > Metazoa > Arthropoda > Arachnida > Araneae > Nephilidae > Trichonephila > Trichonephila inaurata. The sequence continues at coordinate 85,122 of BMAV01007664.1, forward strand.
GGCTACACACTTCTTGAAGATGTCGTTTGAGGGAATCCATTCTTTATAAAACGGCCTCAGTTCTGGCAGTGTGTTGACTAGTATCTTCTGCATGACAACGCATCAGCACATGGATCCCAATTGGTGTAAGAGTTCCTCACCAAAAACTCACACAAACGTGGTTCTACATCCCCTATTCACCAGCCCTAACCCTGAGTGACATTTGCCTGTTCCCATCAATGCAAAAACATTTACAGGGACGTCGTTCAGTGTCATCGGATGAAGTGAAAGTAGCATTGCAGGGGACTTTATGGGATGTTGCGAAAAGCGACTGTGCTTGCAGAAGGGGACTACTTTGAAGGTGGATGTACTTCGGTGCTGTGAACTATTCAGAGTAAGGTTTTCTACACCTTATTCCTGAACTTTTGGATCATACTACGTACATCTTTTTCAACATTAACAAATATAAAAATGAAGAAGAGATCGAGACTTATAAATGTAGATGAAGAAATGAGAGTTGCATTATCATTTTTTAGAACAAATATAAATTATGGAAAATCTCCAAGCTCCAATTTCGCATTAAATGTATACTTATAATTAATTTGTAGTTAATTACTCAATAAATATTTTATTGTGTTTGCCATACATATAATTTTATTTAACATTGAAAACTATTATCATAAATTATCTTAAATAATATATAATAGATAAGTAAAATTCTTGTAAACTTATTTTATTGTTAGTGTGCCGACGAATTTTGAAATTGTTAATAATGTACCGCAATAACAACAACAAAAAAAAAAAAAAGGTTGAGAATCACTTCTTAACAGTTTTAATGTGCAACAACTCCACTGAACGGCGAGTCTTGAGGCCGTGGTAGTCTATTGGTCAGGGTAACGTAGGCTTGGTCAGTGCGTCATGAGTTCGAGCCTAGTACCACTGAAGACCCACCTTGTAGGGGGATTTGTGTTTATGTAGTATTAAATATCACTTCATTTTAAAAACATTTGGTTTACCAAAGTAATATTTTGAGCAACCATACGACTGAACCGTCGTATCTCTTACACAGAGCCTCAGATGAAGCAGTCTCATTTTTGATTTCTTTCTCAATCTTCCTTATGATCTGTTCTATTTTTAAAAAGATATACATATAGGTCTTTTATGTTATGAAATATCTAGAAGATGCAGTTCACTCCACTTCAGAATCGCTTTGCATAAGCTTCAGAAAATAAAAATTGGACATGAGTTCTAGTACCGCTGAAGACCCATCTTGCAGAAGGGGGATGCACGTTAAATATATCGAAGTTCAAAAATCCTCCTGTTTGTGTGGTATGGAAGTTAGAAGAGCTGGGAGGGTCAGCTGTAGTGGTTCACTTTACCATGGTTAAAAAATAAGTGAACCGTAACCAAAAACCCTGGTGCAGCTGAATAGTGCGACGTTAATGTTCACCCACTCACGCACAACGAGTCTTGGCTTTAGGATTCAACTGAAGACACTCTAGCCACCAGACCGTAGCGGTAATCATTTGGGTGAAAATCGAGGACAAAACTATGTATTTTGTCTTCTTGGTTGCTTTGCTAGTTAAAGTTGCTAGTTCAATTCCTACTATTGGCTCACACTTTTTATATATTTACTTATCTTGGTGGAATTTTCAATCGTTAATAAAATACATTTTAAAGCGCTCAACTGAGCTGAAATTTTATATACATGATTATTTTGGATGACAATACAGTAATTTAATTATAATTAATAAAAATTAATTCATTACAACTAATTATTCAAAGAATTACACACACACACACAAATACAGCTACGTTAGCATCATTTTTGGCGACTTGTGTCAAAACTTGAAAAGGTTTTTTTCTCACATTTTATAGCACTCGTTTGAGTTGCAATTTTCTATACACTATTTTTTTGGGTAAAAATACGATAATCTAATTATAATTAATAAAATTAATTGATTAAAACTAATTATTCAAAGAATTACAGATACAGTCACGTTAGTTTCATTTTTAGCGATTTGGGTCAAAACTTTAAAAGGTTTTTTTTTTCTCACGTTTTAAAGCATTCAGTTGAACTGAAATTTTATGGACACGATTGTTTTGGATGACAATATGATACTTTAATTACAATGAATAAAAATAAATTACCACTTAATGTTGTACTTCTGTCCTATGTATATGCATATTTATATTAATTGGAACTATTTAATAAAAAGTTGCTAAAATAAAATTTTTCTTTGTTGATCTAAGTAGGAATTAACTTAAAATTCTTTTTTTTTGTATTACTTGTTTCTTAGAAGATCAGATCCGAGTCAAACCAAGAATTGGAATTGGGATTTCATGAAAGATTGTTACATAGATTAACTGAACATCTCAAAGTCCTCACGGGCTATAATGCTCAAGTCAGGAGAGGGACGTATGTCGCATCGTCACATGACAGGGTTGAGAACTACGTGATCTTTTTTTCGCCCATAAATCTCATGAGTAAAGGAAACCAAAACAATACACACTTTGTTTCGCATGATTCATTATCGTTATGTGCATGGAATTTTATATAAGCTTCGCAATGTAAATAAGTAATTTTTAATAAAGTAGTTAGTAATTAATTTTGAAATCGCATTATCTGAAATCTTTTGTTTGATCTTTCTCGCAGTGTATTGAAAAATTTCAAGATGCTTTTAAAATTTTCGTAGGAATTGCACTTATTTCGATGGCAATGCGGAAAAGAAAACGCTGCAGTTTTCAGACTCTAAAAGCCAGGTTAATGGAACGTAATGCCTTCTGCTTCTAACTTAATATAAGTGAAAGTGGTTGCATTTTCTGCTGGAAAAACTAGAAGCAAATGAAATCGGGGGTCGTCGGAGGGGAGATTTACAGCAAAATAAATACCTTTCGCGAGTAAGGTTTCTTCTCGTAATAAAAGAGTGGAAATTAAATAGATAGTGAGCCGGAAAAATAAAACCCACTCATAGTTCGCTATTTTAAGAATCAAATTAACAACACGCAAATTCGCTCTGCATCTACATTCTTGGGATTAAACATCTCTTCAATTACTAATTAAAACCCCGTTAAAATATTCTGGGCATTCTCCGGTTCAAACAAAAGAGAAATAACTTTTCTGTAAAAGTCCTTTTAAAATTTTCGTTTGGTTTTAGGGAAAAGGGGCGAGGATGGGAAGAGCCGTGCTCTTAAAACGCTTCAATTCGAAATTAAAGAATTAATTATCATTTCGAAACTATTAATCAGAATTCTTCCCTCGGTAAAATTCGTTTCGGATGATATTACTATTTGCGTTCCCTTGTACGAACTTATTCCGCGCGATATTAAAACGACGGAGAAAATTTATTTTTAATTTCAGCCGAGATGTTCCGAGAGAGGAATTTAGGTTGAGAATATTAATGCAAGTTATGAATTGATGGCGGTCTTAAATGGGATTGCTAGCCATTGGGACAGTCGGTGATTGAGAACTGTTTGTGAAATGGAAATGGTTTTAAATTGCAGATACCAGAGTGAGAGTGGAAGGTATTTTTAAGCATAAATTCCTAAGTTGCGGCATGGTGAATCTTAAAAGGATTTAAATACACTGGAATCTTGGTAAAGCCCGTTGCGCCATCAGGAGTTAAATGATTTGCAACTTCACGGCGAAGTGCTTCCTTGCATAATTCATTGTTTTACGTACGGAATAGTTTCTCACCGTGGAATAAAGTAGTATTCTAAATGCTAATAAATTCAAATGGGATAGTGTTTAAAGTCAGAGTCAAATAGTTATCAGCCTTTAAGGTAGTAATTATTAGTTTATATGTAACTTTTCAAAGACTAGACTTTATTTAATGAGTATAGTAAAGACTATACGTTTTGCAGTATGTAATAAATATGGTTTCATATAGAAACTTTGTTACACTTTATTGTAGTTTCATTAATAAGAAAGGTGTTTTCATCTTTCGAAAGTAATTAGGCTGTAGTATTTGTAGACATATATATAATGTATAGTTTTGAGTTTACATAGAAATACTGATCCAAGTCTTATTATTATAACCACCGTGTACTTTAGATGTAAACAGCACATAGCTTATTAAACATAGTAGAGGAGATGGGTATAAAATTTGGAAACGTAGTTCTTTTCTTCTTCGTTGCTGGGAACAAGGCGTAATTTATCTGAATAGCAAAATAGAATGATAATTAGTTTTTACATCATGAGTAGCAGCATACTGGAAACTGTACAATTTGGGAAGTGTTCGCTTGCTGCTGTGATGGAAGTGTACCCTGACTGGAATAACGGTACCATTGAAAATAAACGGCATGGAAACTGCAGGATACTGCGTGTTACTGTTGAGAGATGCGAATGACGTTTGCTACGGTGTGTAAGGACTGATCGAAAATATACCGGCGTGTAAAGACCGAGGAACGCGCTACAGATGAAAAACTAATGCGTCAAATAAACCATGATATTTATAGACGTATGTCTTAAATCTATTGTTCAACGTACTATGAGACTACCAGACTTATGTCTAAGATTACATTTAAACGCACTACGAGACTACCAGACATATGTCTAAGACTACATTTCAACGCACTAGGAGACTACCAGACATATGTCTAAGACTACATTTCAACACACTATGAGACTACCAGACATATGTCTACATTTCAATGCACTAGGAGAGTACCAGTCGTGCGCCTAAGACTACATTTCAACGCACTGCGAGACTACCAGACATATGTCTAAGACTACATTTCAACGCACTAGGAGACTACCAGACGTGTGCCTAAGACTACATTTGAACACAATAGTAGACTACCAGACGTATATCTAAGACTACAGTTCACTGAACAGGGAGACACCAGACATGTGTTTAAGACTAAATTTCAACGAACTAGAATACTACCAGCATCTGCGGTATGGACTCCTCATCCTTGAAGTTCAAAATTTTCAATTACAAACTTATCAGAACTAGAACTAGGGGTAGACCCAAATTGAGATGGACTGATTGTATGGAGGACCCTTTTAATATTAAGAGTAACTAATTGTGGAGAACTGTAACTATAAGCGGAGATCGGAATGGAAGAGGGTACATGAGAAGGCATTGGCCCAACTAGGGCTATTATGTCAAGAGAAGGAGACTACCAGACGTATGTTTAAGACCAGTTCAACGCAATAGGAGACCACCAGACATATTTCTAAGACTGCAGCTCAACGCACTAGGAGACTACCAGACATATTTCTAAGACTGCAGCTCAACGCACCCTGCTACATATTCAGCTCTGAAGCAGACAAATGGTCACTGAATCCATGCTGAAGAAGATGTATTGGCGAATTGGCTTAGATTGGTGGGGCAATTCCAGAACTCTACTATTACTGATTCACTAACAGTTGTCTTCTTAAACTAGCTACGTTTACTACTCAATCGAATGGATGGGAGTTCCCGTGTCAGACGAGTAACGTCTAAAAAACACCATGCAAACATTTATGAAATAATATAACACACTGATGGCAATGTTAAGGTACAGATTGTATATATTAGGGTATTTCCTGGATTATCTCTTGTACATGTGAAGGGTACGCTCAAGTGATTGGATTACATACCAATTGTATTTTATAATGTACACCCGTGGTTTCTTACAGTATTTTCTCAGAAAAGTGGAATCATTCGGTAGCACAATTCCACGTGTCATATCACCAGAATTGTCTGAGATTGATTGGAAGACCACGACGAAATCTTCAAAATATTACACTGAATTCACTGGATCTGAACCCATTAGATCTTGATTAACTGGTTTGCAGTACGAAGACTCCATCATACATCCAATAGCTGTTTTGGGACGTTTGGCAATGTTTTTGCATGGCTGCAGGTATATGAGGACATCTTCCACAAGCTTTTTTGACCCATTCCCATAATAGCTGAGTGCTGACATTTAGAACTGCAAAACCTCGAAAGTGGTTGGATACAAACGTCATATTCGCATCCGTGGAAGAGAATGCCGAAATATAAAAATGATTAACCCTTAAACACATTCGAATAAAGCCGTTGGAAGAAATGACATCTAAAATTCTATATGACAGGAAAATTGCTCACCGGATTTCTCGTTTGGTTATCGCATTTGTACATCGATTGTTTGTGATAAGATTGTGTTATGCTTCTTATAAAAAAGAGAAATGGCTATCGGCGCGTGTCGGAGTTTGATATCATCAGGATCGTGGCCTATCAAAAATGCAGCTTATTGTTCCATGATGTTGCTTTTCACATTGGTAGGAATCCAACAGTTGTCATACGAATATGAGATCTATGGAATCAGTAAGGTCCTCAAGAGGACCTTATTGAACTTTATACTGGATCTCAATGGCCTCCATGCCACTAATGTCCAAAAGATAAACATTTTGTCTGGTCAGCCTTTTAGAATCGTGCAATTTTGTCACGGACCTTGAACCAGGGAATGGGCTTATTTGCAGCACAAGTGTCCAAACGGACAGTACGATGACTTCTGGCGCAGCACGGTCTGCCTTGCGACTGTGGTTTCCCTTGACACTGCAGCATAGATACACGCGTCGATAGTGGTGCCCAAAGTGATACAACTGGATGCAGGAATGAAACCACGTCGTCTTTTCAAAGTCCCAGTTCTGCGTTCACCATCCTAATTTAATTCTCCGTGTCTGGAGACATAGAAGAGAGCACTCGTTGTCTGCTTGTGATCATATGAGCAAACATTGGATACGCGACACAAACACTTTTTGTTCGCGTCATCGGTAATTTGAACAGCATTACATTTCTTAGATTTCAAGGCTGGTTGCTGTGTTCTATCTTTATGACCTTCATGTCCGCTTTAAAGGATATAATGAAAAACCACATATTTCTCGTTTTACCCTGACCTACTTCAGCACATAAGGTATTCAACTATTGCGTTGGACAGCACTTTCTACTTACCTCTCTTCCACTGAAGACACTTGGTCATGAATTTCTGAGAAATTGAGTCACCACCGCTCTCCAGCCTCTATGATTAGTGAAGTAGGGCATAGACTTGAAGCAGCATGGAATGACTTCCCTGAATCTGTCATCCAATCCCAGTTCTATCCAATGACTAACTGGGATATAGGCGTTTTAACTGCTAAAAGGTGGCACTTGTGTGTGCTAGTTTCGGACCTTGTGGGCGTTTAAACTGCCTACAAATTTTCACGTTTTATGCTGTATTCGTTCAATAAGTAAAATTCTGTTACTTGACTTCCTTGGTATTGTAAGGGGAATCAAGTAACTATCCGCAAGTGTGTATTTGCTATAATAAGTTCAAAAGACAGTTATTCTGGATATTAGAAAGTGACTGCAAAATTATGTCACTACGAGATTTATTTAAAGAGAACAAAGAGAGAAGTTAAGAGTATCAAACAATGATTTTTATGTGATCCGTTTGTTCCTTAAAAATAGCCCAAAATTTTTAGATCTTATAAGGACGAGTATGGAAAAAAATGGTTTTTGACAAAGAAATGGTGCAGAAAATCTTCATTTAAAAGTGGAACAACTGCCAAATTTCCACAATATATTTAAATACGGAAGTGTCATATACACACAATATAGGATGGCAACCTACTATAGTATCATGTTAATTTTGTAATAAAAGAAACCGATTCAATGCTCTAAATACTAAGAATACATTACTCAATATATGGGTTTAAACAACAATGAAATCTCGACAAATCATCTTGACAAATTTAAAATAGAATTACATAACCCTTCATTTCTCAGATAAATTGACATATTTTATACATATATATATGATTTATGTAATTCCTAAAACTAACTCTCCTATATTATTTTGTTGATATATGTTTGTTATTATTCGATGAAACACTATAGGGATTTTCAAAATCATAAAATTTCAGAGCATGACTCAAATTTAGAACACATTTTCAGGTAACAGTTTATAATGGATCCTTTCTTAGTTTGTAATTGAATCATTACACCATGCATACTGTAAATTCCGGCGTACAATGCGCACCTCCCCTCCTTTCACGAAGAAACCAGACATGTAGGTATGAAATGTTCTTATATTTTGAAGTCATTTATTCGAGGTATCCCAGGGTCAATACTTTTAATTAAACCGTATTTCAGTATATGTAGAAATCTAATTTTTTTTATACTTATTTCATTTTTAATTTTAAAGCAGTCATTTTTATACCCAGTGTATAACGCGCACCCGTAAATTTCGATCTTTTTTGTGTGTTAAAAGTGCATGTTATGCGCCAGGTTTCACGGTATATGTCAATGAGTTTTTCATTTCCATCTCTTTGCATTTTGTTATGATCTATATTTTGAAAGAGAGATGGAGGAAGATAGAGAGAAACCTGCTTTTGTGAAATTAAAGCATTTCGTTTTAGTATTTTAAAAATATTCAGAATTTAATTCTTTAATATTAAGTAAAAACGCAAGCCAACTTTTCTTCTAGATTGTCTTATTTAGTTTCTTGATTCAGTTTTCTGTGTTTAGAAACCTTGAAAGGAATCACACATGACAGTCCTTCGAGTTTCATAATCGTCCAGTAGATGATGATGCCAGATTTGAAATCCGATACACAGGGAAATGATTTCTTATTTATCAGTTTTTGCCTGGGGAAAATCTTTGTATTTATGTGTTCCCTAATGAATGATGAAGGGTTGGTAAGATTTAAAGGGCATAAAAAGAAAAAAAAAGAATGTTTAATGCGTAGCAGAGTAAATTATTACTTACAGTAGTATTTTGTTAAAAGTAAAATATATATAAAGAAAACTTATGCATAAAAATGCTGATAAATTATTGCTTTCCCCAATTATTAAAGAAAAGAATTTTGAAAATATGAAAGGGAAGAATAAACATAAGACTATAAAAAAGCTATTTTTATATAATTTTTTTAAAAAAAATATTAAAATTAGTTATATAATTCTTTTTTAAACAAAAATCTGTATTTGTAATATACACTCAAACTCAGTAGCGAAACAGCCCATGAGGGCCAAGGTCTACTGTGCCCATCCCAGTGTGCGTGATCATTAGGCGCTGAGGTGCAGGAGCAGATGTCCCGATCACGTGGTCAGTCTCAAGCGAGATCCCAGTGCTTAAGTCCCCAAGCAAGCTTGGTTCTTATTTATCGACTCAATGCAGTAGGGATGAAAGGATGAGACGACCTTGCCCAGCCCGGGAATAGAACCCGGACCTGTGGTGTGGAAGCGCAATCCGCTACCACACGAACACTGGGCCTTCTATTTGTAATATATACAAAAATATTAATAAACATATCATGGATTTTAGAACTAAGTTAATGTAAGTGTTATACGAATAATGAGGTTCTCTTGTGTACACTATGTAGAACTTGGTTCAACATCCTGCAGTGGTGTGGCCAGGCCGTGGGCGCCTAGAGGTCTTGGAAACGGATTCGTGGCTCAGTTTGAGGCCTAGTACTGCTGAAGATCCGTCTCTGTTGTGGGGGTTGATATACGTTAAATCTGTCGAGGCTTCCTATTGGCGTAGTGTTGAAGTTTGGATAGGGGTTGCCTGCTCAGGTGTCGTCCTCGTCACTTGATCATGGTTCAAAATTACAAGGCTCGTCGTCAATATCCCTCGTGTTGCTTTATAGTATGACGTCTATAACCACTCACTACTATAATAGGGTGCATGAATTCACAAAAGAGCCAGTTACCAGTTCAAATGTTATCCTTGGCAATTGATTGGGAATCTGGAAGACTAGATCCGTCGCCAATAGTTCAAATGTAGCTGTAGAAGAATGTTAAATCAAATCGAGTAGTTATCCAGTGTTACTCTGCCTTCTAAAATTAATTACAGTAAATCCTAATAAATTCATGCCAATGAAGTTCATTTAAAGATAGATCAAAATATCCAAGTCAAATATGGATAAGAAATAATCTCGAGAACATTTTTTTTTTAAATAAAACATTTAACTTCAATTTTAAACTATTAGTTTTTCATAGAGATATCGATTTGAATATTAAGCAAATCCAAGCAAAGTGTTTTGGATATAAAATGTATCTCATCATATAGGCATGTTTATGATGTAATCAATAAGAGTTTTTGTGATACGTCTGTCACATATAGGTCCTCAAAGAGGTCCCTATTGACTATTGACGCCAGGGAGTCCTTGTGAAGGCGAAGGGGGGCCGTGGCAAATGTAATTTAATTTGACGTCGTGTGAACAACGGTAGGTGGCCTGCGGAAAGTTTTATATTTAGTAAAGTTGTCCCAATCCGGAGGCTGCAGATGTAATAGGGGTCATGGAAGAAGCAGACATTGTTTTAAAAATAATTATTTTCATTTATGGTTTATCCTTTATGATCAATTTATAGTTCAACAACCTTGGGAGCAATCATAATCTCTTAATCTGACCTTATAAGGTAATCAAAAGTAACTTATCACATTATCTGTTATATTATCTGTTAATCCGCTTTTAGATCACTTGTCAACTCCTCCCTAAAATGCTACCTTCTTCTTATAACCAATTTCTTTTGTGTTTCTCCTGTTTTTTAGGACGTTATAGCCTGGATACTAATTTCCTTATGAACAACTCATGATCCACAATTAACTTTCTACGAATAACTTTCCACGATTAACCTAACACACCCATGGTGCAAGGGTTTAAATAACCTTTACATAAAAGTTTAATCAAGTAATCTCTATGGAAAGTGGTTTTTAAACCCAAATCATAGTTAAAGAATAATTTTCCAAAAGGAAAAGTTGAAAACCCGTATATAGAACCCGTCACAAAGTTGTTGTAAAAAATATCCATTATTATGAAAGTTAAAACAAGCCAGCAAGCCATCCATTCAGCAAGTAAGCAAGCAAACAAGCCAGCCTGCCAGCAAGCAAGCCAGCCAGCGATCCAGTAAGCAAGCCAACAAACCATAATTTTGACGTGTTAAAAATTTTTAGAGCTAAAAATTAAAATTTTATTGTAAAAACTTTATAGATATGTACATAAAATAAAAGTAATGATAAGTGTTACACGGTGCAAGTCGTCCACGGAATCTCGCCACTGCACGCAATAGTAAAAGAACCGTCCCTCTCTAATCAACAGTTTAATGTTGTTTTGTGCATAATCCCAAGATGTGAAAGTGAATTTTCCTTGTTTTTTTTTTAAACAGAAAGCAGTATTCTTTGTATTGTGGGAAGATGAAGTACCTTATCTAAATATTAAATACAATTTTTATCTTGTACATAAATTTATTAACCGAAGTTATGTATAGTTTTGTTAATATTAATTTATAATATAATTTTATTATGTAATACAGTAGAGTATTGAAAACTCGGTCTAAAATGGCCCGAAAGGTGGCTAAGTTTGTGAAAAAGCCAGGTTATCCTGGAAACAGAAAATAGATTAGCCAAATACTTTTACATCAGCGTTTCTCAAACTGTGGGTGTGCCCCCTAGCGAGGGCGTGATAACTCTACGAGTGGGACGCGAGCGCATTGAAAAGTCGAAAACAAAAGAATATTTAAAAAAAATTATTAATTTAATGAAAGTAAACAAACAAAATACATTCTGACATAATAAAAAAATAAAATACACATTTACACTGATATGATACACTTATAAATGCATCAGTACTGTTCAATGTTTTTTATAAGTTAATAACAACATTAATAAAAAATTACCACTAACCCCATGGGCTTGTCATATATAAAATTATATACAAAAAGTAACACTTATTTTGATAATTTGTATGGTTTATTTGTATTCCTTTAACCACCGGTGAGTGTATGTGATGCATGAGGGTGGAGGGAGAGAGACAGGGAATGAATAAGCAAATCGTCTGAAATAAGTAAATCCTTCGCTGACAATGTCGAGGTCCTTTTATTGCACTCCAAAGCTTTTGGAATAATTTTTTTCATAGCAGTGCACAGCAAAGATCGTATTTCGGAAAGACCTATATATACGCCCGGGCCAATTAACGCGTTGGCTAAGTGAGACGTTCATATACGCCGGTGGCACTTAAGAGATTAAAGTCGCATTGTTGCCTTAGCGTCAAAGTGTATTATTGAATTAAACATATTTTTATTTTATGGAATAGAGGGAGCGCGATGAAAATTATGATTGAATATTGGGTCGCAAATATTGAAACTTCGAGAAGCACTGCTTTACATAAAGGAAAAGATTTAATTTTTGAGGGCATAGAGTATTTACTGCATGAAAAGGAAAATAAATTAATGAATGTATAGTATACAGTAGAGATCAGATACACCTATGAAAAAATACTTTATGAAGGCATACAGCTGTCTATATAATGAGAATTAAGTTTCTGATTTTGCAGAAACTGGTTACTTGGAGTTTCTTCTGACTTGTAAGGATTCGGCCGAGTTATCAGGACTAACGGATTATCGAGTTTTTGAGAGTCGACTGTCCTTATATCATTTTCATTCATCATTTTCAATTAATTTGTTGTCTTAATTTGTTTGTTGTTGCAATTTATAAGGAATTGCAATTTATTGACACTCCTTCTGACCTTGTCTTCAGGGACCTTTGGATTTTAACTGACAGTCGTGCTTCTCTATACAGCACCTTTCTCAAAGGACAACTGTTGGGGATATGACAAACCTAAACATTCTGGATCTTGTGGTTCGACTTTCTTCTAGACACTCTATATAGTTTCAATGGGTCCCTTCCCATATTGGATTGAATGGTACCGAGATAGCCGATAGTTTGTCCGAGTATGCCCCTGCTGATACCTTACGGGTTGACACTGATCTAACCTTTATTAAAAGGATAGAAGTAAATGCACTTTGGAGAATACCCCCTGCTTACCCTTGGTATTTTGAAAAAAAATCTTGTTGGTGTCTCTAACTTAATATTCCTAGGGATCAGCAGACTGCTTTATCACGCTTTTTAGTGGCCACATCAAATCTCTTACTTTTCAACAGGGCTGGAAAGTCTTTCCAGAGTGTCATAGGGGTGAGGCTGATCAGGCATCCCCCAGTCATATTATTAACTGCTTGAGTTTTACTGTTGACGAGGTTTTAGAAAATCCTATTTTATTTTTGGATTTTTTTGGTGATTTTTGGTTTTATGGAGATGGTGTAGCGAAAAAAAAATTATACCATCTGGGATAAGAAACTATGACGAGCTCACGCGTTTTTTCATTAACATATCCTTTTGGGTTCTATGGGGCCAGAATGAATGGCAACTCTTTTCCAACCAAACCAAGTAGCAAAGCTTGAAGGAAAGATGCAAATTAGGAAGTTTTTAAATAACAGAAGTAAGCTGGGTGTCATTTCGGGAATGTTATGATAGTCCGTATTTCAAGTGTGAAGAGGTTTTGAGAAGTTAAGTGACAGCCAATAGAAGTTACCTGTGACAGAGAGCCCTTAGGTCAAGGTGCATACCATTGCACGCCAGTGAACCGTAACTTCTACTAGGATCAGATAGATTGATACTTCGTTGGACCTTAAAGGGAGGAGTACCTGTTTAAATATTCGGATCTGTGATCGCATTGGAATTGAATTTAGGCGAGTTAGTTATTGATAGATGTCCAGGTTATGTTATTTCGGTATTATATATATTGTGTGTTTAGCCACCGTATATTCTCTCACATATCATATTATTATCTAATCTGTTAAAGGTTTAAGTTAAGATCTTAATAAAGTCATATTAAGATCATGGCAGCTTCTAGTTCTTCATTTATTCCTACATCTCTAGCTCACGCTGATAATCCAGGAGAAGGACACCCAAGGAGGGAACCCTTACAAAACAACAACAACAGCATTTAATTTGTATTTTTCTAATATATATCGAAATAGAGCTATTTTAATTGAGGTTTGGCTCATGGCCAGATTTTTGTAAAACAGGAGATCCATAGGCACGGTAAGTCTTAGAACCACTGGTCTAAGTCATACTCAGTCGATACGAAATTTCGGCACTCCTCGCAAGACTGTTATTTCTAATTTGACTCTCGACAATCAAAATCAGAATTCTTGTCTGAAGCAGTTCACCTTTGTAAGCCGTTATCGACAGGATTGCTATCTACTATCAAGTGAAGTATATATTTCAATGTCGAAGAGACAATACTTTTGCTTTGGGAAGTCGACACTTTGAATACCATTGAGGTTTCTCGAGTTATCGAACTCCGACCCAGAATCAACACCAGATGCAGATATGGATTCAAAATTCAATTATATAAGTCGTTAATTAATAAGTTGGGAATCTTCCTTCCGGTAAATGGATTAGAAACAATAATCAATATCTCGTTCATTGAAATCGTCCTCTATGCTAATTTTCCGCGGTATTGTTTCAGGGGAGAGGTAACTCTATTATTTCTCAGCGTCGTTCACAGAGATATCAAAGGTTTTTCGCTTTTGATATCGAGGGCTTTTGTTCATTAAGAGTTTCGTTGTTAAAAGACGTCCCTTTCTTTTGATGGTAGAAGAGACGGCAGAAAAAATACAAAATTCATTTAATTTTTCTGTTTGTTTGTGGCTGATTATTTAGATTTTTGGTTTTGTCTCGCGAATGTTTTGATTGGATGGTTTTCGATTTTCTGATTGCGTTTTAACTTCGTCGATTCATTTAGAAGGGTTTTTTTTTCTTAATAAACACTAAAAGGATCCTCTTTTTTAATTAAACGAAATAGAATTATTTAAGAAAAAGCTAGGAAGGGGAAAAGGGGATATAGGAAATGTACGATTCAATTAATTTTTCTTTGTATATTCGAGTAATAAATATCTGCAACGTTTGTAAGATGTGGTTATTTTAAGTGAGGCATATATTAAAAATTGATGTTATTATTTCAAAAAATGCATATAAATTTCAAATATTTCTTTCAAATGATACATTGTTAGAGTTACAATTAGAAATGATTGATATTTTTATTAATTTTAAGTCATTTATATATGTAATTATGTAGTTTTTTTTAAGGAATACGTGTATGTTATTTTAATAGAGCATGAATTTGACATTTTTTTTAACCTTGTACTTTGAAGGTATTTGAGATGTATGTGTACTCAACATATACTATTAGCCGCTACTCAATGTTGTATGAATATATTCTGTTTATATATATATATATATATAAACGAATGTATTTAAAAATATTCTTATAACCTCACGTCTTGATTTAAAAATTAAAGGACTTGAACTTCTGAAATTGAATAAGTATTATCTTTTACAAAACCGTAATATTCCTCTACAAAGTGCAAAACACCTTTTTAGTGGATTTCTGCTTAATAAAATAACCATGCTTGACAAATTAAAGGTATATTTCTAATAGCTCAAAAATGGAATTTTTTTAATTAATATATGCCCCGTAACAGCCCTTGAGAGTCGATTTCTGTATGACGCTTCATTAGCAGATTTCAGCTCAACAAAAGAAACATGCATACTTAATTTCATTACTGTCAGTCTAGTAGTTGAAAAGCAGGCCTTTTTTGTCTATATGCCCCAGTAACTCTCCACAAACCCCATTGGAGTCAATTTCCAAAAAATCCGTTCTTAGCTGATTTCTATTTAACAAGAGAAACATGTGTGGGTCTAACAGTTCAAAAAAGATTTTTTTATCTATAATGCCCTCTCAACCCCCTTTGGGATCGATTTCCGAAAACTCTTTCTTAGGAATTTTTAGTTATCAAAGGAAGCATACTTATACACCAAATTTAAAGTCTGTTTGGCGGTCTCGTAGTGAGTGAGTCGCTTTTCTCTTTTATATATATATATAGATGGTCATAAACATATTGCTATTTATTTATTTTAAATAAAACAATTATTGCTATATATTTTAAACAAATATTTTAAGGTATCCGACTACGTTCGGAATCGTGATATTAAAAAAAAAAACATAAATTGATAATTTTCATGATATTTAGTGTCACTTAGATTAAAATACATGTATAAAATTGTTTTAAGGACATTTTGACGAAAAAAAATATATTTAAATACAATATTTCGGCAAAAAATTAACTTAGAATGACCCATTTTCAAAATGTTCTTCTTTTGTCAAAAATACTTCTAATATAATAATATTTTGCCTGTATATAGCTCAGACCTCTGTACAGAGGCTCAACTACGATTTTTGAAAAATTCCCATTATTTTCAGAGTTACAACCCATTAAAATAATTATCGGCGTTTTTTTCTTAAAATTTCTCCCCTCTGTCGTCGTAAAACATGGATAAACCCACTTCTAAGGTATATATTTCAAAAATTCTAGTTGAGCTTCTGCACTTAGGTCTGAGCTATATGAAGGTAAAATATTATTATAATAGAAGCATTTTTCACAAAAGGAGAATATTTTGAAAATGGGTCATTCTATGTTCATTTTTTGTCAAAATATTGTACTTAAATAATTTTTTATTGTAATACTATTCTTAAATTAATTTTATATACATTTTCTAATCTAAGTGACCCTAAATATCATAAATATTATCCATTTATGCGCTTTTGCAAAATCACGGTTCCGAACGTAGTCGGATACCTTAAAGACAACTGTGGATCAAAACCGAAAATATTTATATATCACTCAAGAAATTTGTATTGTTGACTATTTAATTTTCAAGCTGTTAAGCATGATGAATTTCTGCTTATTGGGGTCAGATGCGCGTATTACTCGGGTGTTTTGTGTCGTTTGCATGAAGTAGCATGTGACTGCTGTAGCCGTAAGGTCATGGTCACGAAGCCATGACCAGCGTTGAGTCTTGGTCCACTCTAGACCGGCTTTGTAGAAGTGCTGATGCTGGATAAATCTGTAGAGGATCAAAGTTTTCGTGGTGTGGTAGCTAGGGGTAAGGGGTTAAAGAGGTTCAGTTGTCATCCTTATGTGACTGAGGTGTAATTTTGACTATGGATTTCAATTGTTGTACTCAATCTTTGTGAGTTTTAAATCTGCGCTATTGTAGGTTCATACTTGTGTGTTGTTTTCTGTCAAAGAAATCTGTAATTACGAGAGAATTGCAAATTAAATCATTATTTTCTGCGAAAGGACATGCCCTTGTTAATTTTGTAAACATTTCCTTCATTCAACCAGTTAACTGTGGCGTCCCCGTTTCAGAGCGAGCAACTATGTGTGCTCGTCAACTACAGAGTTGAGTGTCACGGTTAAAATATTGGATATAAAAGATGGTTTTATTTTATAAAATTGCCAATTTTATTTCTTATATTTATTTGGTTAACATAAGCATATGTTACATACATATTACTTGAAAAACGCAAGAAAAATTAAATATATATAAAGGTAGATCATACCTGAAGCTACCCTATTATAAATGACCATCCCGACTTTTGCCTTTGCCCCTTTTAGGCTGTGGCGGTGTGATATCTATATGAACTAGTACCAACATCACGCTAAGACGATCGTTTTGGCGTGATCGGTAAAGTACTCGCGTTTGGAACGGAAGGTACTCAGAACGAACCTTCCTTCCTTCATTGGTGACCTTGGCCGTGCAAAGGAACCACACACTTCACGCGCCGCAGCCGTGGCGCCATCTATCCACCGCAAAAAAAGCAACCAAGCCGTCAAACATTGACGCAAATAAGCCGTTACTTCTCAAAGTCGTCTCACACAAATGATGCAATTCTCAAGCCGTCACGCACGAATGACGCAACTGCTTACATGCTCGCCATGAATATGATATCGTTCGTTCACCTATTCGCCGAAACACTGGGAGGGGAGTATGTGGCGGTGTGATATCTATATGAACTAGTACCAACATCACGCGAAGATGATCATTTTGGCGTGATCGGTAAAGTACTCGCGTTCGGAACAGAAAGTACCCAGAATGAACCTTCCTTCCTTCAAGGCTAACATCTACAAAACATTATCATCGCACATAAATAAATTCGTTATGTGAATTTATCCGCTGTTTCAGCTTGTGTTTACGGGGACGCATGAGTTCATTTTAAATTTTTCATATTTTTTATTTATTTGTTTTACTCCAGGCAGCCCTCAAAATATTCGTAGTATCTTGGAATTAGAGAATATGTTTTGTTTTTTCCTGAAAAATTTTTTAATTTACATAGACAATTGGTAACTACTTTTTTCCAACTTCTCCATGACAAATATACTCGTCAGCCACAGTTAACTGGTCAAAATAAAATCAGTCACGTAACAACAATTATCCCTTAAGTGAACGAAAGAGTGTTAACAGTTTGGGTCTGATTCCAAAGTAGTTTGAAAAATAATTTTATTTGCTTTGTATTTTTGTTAAATAGAAATTGTACCCTGTTTTATGTTTTGTTAAATCGAATAGAAGTTTGAATTTGTTCTGATTTTGGAACAAATAGAAATCGACTTTTACATATTCCACACAAAACCAAAGAAATAATACCTTTCTGAATCAGAGAGAAAAAAAAATTTGCATTTCATTTTCCATTATAATTTTTTATAGATCAGAACAAAGGGGCTTAAGTAACTGCTTACCGCAAAAGTCATCAGAGAAAGGGAGGACGTGCAGACACAAAACAAAAATATGCGATTTCCGACGACTGAGAAAAACTAATCCCTACAGCTACATCCATCCTTTTTTTGCAAAGAAAATCTTCAAGACATCTGTACAAAACTAAGAACAAGAAAGTTGTTAAGAAGCCAGTCTCATCCTCCCTGTCTCCTCCTCGGGGGTCTTCCATCCCTCCCCTTCTGCGTAGTTTCTCCTTCCCTCTTTGCCTATCCCTCAGGATTAGTGGGACCTAAGGATATATTGGGCAAAAGTGCCCTGTAGGAATAAAAGTTGTGAAACCCAAGTTCCCAGAGTTTGGCTTACCCAATTTAGGTGCTATTGATTTTAGGAGGGTGGCCTGCTACACAGAGGCTTCTTCGTTACAGGGTGGGTTGGAGGGGGGTGGAAGAGGAAGAGTCAACTGGAAGGGTGTACGTTCGCATTACGCGTGTTAAATTACGCTTCTTGGGCTTCGGGATAGGTATTTAAGTTTCCGGAAACAACAAATTCTGTTAAGTTGGGGTCGACTCCGAGTTGAGCTTAGAAATGAGATACGAGTGGAACATTCGTGAAGTTCGTTAAAAGTTCGGTAAATCTTTGCGAAAAATTCGAATTTATCACGTATACCTAACATATGTGTAATAAGAAAGAGAACAGTGAGCACTGAGATATCTGGAAATTCAGCTTACGGTCTTTCATACGAAAGGAGAATAACAAGATGATTTAGGATTTGATACGCTGCTTTTGAATTATACATTATTTTAACTTGTATAAAGAAACCTTCAGGGGTTATGCATAAAATTATTGTGGATATTAACAAATTACTCAATTCCTCGAAATTTTGTGACATAGTAGCTTCCTTATTAAGAGATATTATGTTGTAAACATTGAACTAATTCATTAACCAAATAATCAGTATAAAAAAATTAGATACGTGAAACGATTAATTTTAATTTAATTATCCTAAAACAAGTACTTAAGGTATCCGACTACGTTCGGAACCGTGATTTTACAAAAGCGCATAAATGGATAATTTTCATGAAATTTAGTGTCATTTAGATTAGAATACATGTATAAAATTCTTTTAAGGACATTTTGACAAAAAAAATTATTTAAATATAATATTTTGGCAAAAAATGAACTTAGAATAACCCTTTTTCCCAAATGTTCTCCTTTTGTAAAAAAAGGTTCTATTGTATTAATATTTTGCCTGTATATAGCTCAGACCTCTCTACAGAGGCTCAACAAGAATGTTTGAAATATATAACTTAGAAGTGGGTTTATCCACATTTTACGATAACAGAAGGGAAATTTTTAAGAAAAAAATGCCGATAATTATTATTTCAATTGGTTGTAACTCTGAAAATAATGTGAATTTTTCAAAAGTCATTGTTGAGCTTCTGTAAAGAGGTCTGAGCTATATACAGGCAAAATATTATAATAGAAGCATTTTTCACAAAATAAAAAAAAATTTTAAAAATAATATTTAAAATACAAAATTTTGAATAAAGATTATTCTAAGTTAATTTTTTGCCAAAATATTGTGTTTAAATAATTTTTTTGTCAAAATGTCCTTAAAACAATTGTATACATGTATTCTAATCTAAGTGACACTAAATATCATGAAAATTATCCATTTATGCGCTTTTGCATAATCACGGTTCCGAATGTAGTCGGATACCTTAAATAAGGAATTTACTAATTTTTTTATCTCTAAACTGTAGTCTGTTAATAGAGAGACCAAGATCCTGTTTTCTGAGTCACTTCCAGTGTGGTTCTTCTGACTTCGGTAACAATTCTATAATGCAGACGTCCATCTCCCGAGAACACTTTTTTTCTCTCTTTCCTCACTTTAATTTAGGATTTCTCCACCTTTTGATTCACTACTAATTAAATAGTATTGCTCATTTGTTTATAACAGCTCCTTCACTGTCATATCATGTCACATGATGAAGCTGAAAGAAAATTTTTCTAAAAGGTTCGAACAATTTCAGAATACTGTATTACAGTACCCTTTTTTTGTTGCAGTGTTCTTTTAGCAGTTTCAAAATTTAGCGGCCCGCTAACAATAAAATAAGTTTAAAAGGGTTTTGCTTATTTGTAATGCACTACATAAGATAGTTTACGATAATAATTTTCAATGTTAAATAAATAATGTATACGACGAAGTCGTCTACAAAATGTTTATTGAGTAATTAATTACAAATTAACTATAAGAATACATTTAATATGAAATTTGAGCTTGATAATTTCATTTATATTTGGTCGCAAAAATGATAATTTCATCCTCTACATTTAAAAAATGTCCATATCCCTATTTAATAAATGTGCGCGCCTCTGGCACGGGATTGTTGACCTATTTTAGGTTTTGGAGGAAAACTCGCTGCGTGATAGTCATGTGCATTAAGACATCCAAATGAATGAATGGGAATTTAAAATACTGTTCAAAAACCCTAATTCAGACACTGAGTTTGAAGAGTTTATTTTATTTTCTTTTTTTTCTTTTGGAATAATAGTTCCATTCTGAACATCAAAAAAATCCAAAACATTAAAATTAAAATCGTTTGCATATAACTAATGGAAAATGTTAAAAAAAAAATATTTATCATGAACAATTTTTTCCCGAGATTAGCTTATCCATATTTAACAAGAACCCCTTAATTTTAACTTTAAAGACAGTTTCTAAAATTCTCGACTTCTAAACGGAAATAAGCGCTATTTATTTTGTTCAGACATCTAATAAGGTAGAAACATAGGCGCAGATCACAGAAAGAGTTTCACTTAAACAAGTTTGATTTTTTTCAAAAAATATATATATAATCTACGATTAAATATATGCGGTCACGATTAAATTGCACATGAAAATAGGGATCGGAAAGGAAAATAGTTTACGCGCACCACCGTGTTATACAATAAAATAATTTATATTTACATGTTAAAAGTAGAACAACCGGAATTCTAATTTTCGTTACGTAAAAGAAAAGAAAACGTAACTGCTTAGAGACTTGCGACACAACATTCTACAAGATGGTAATTTCCACCCAATCATGCTCCAATTGAGTAAATGAGATTTGAAGGAGAAGGAAATTTGAGAAATTAAGAAGAAGCCTTCGTGTCCGCGTTAAATGATAGATTCCTGAGACCCCGGGGGGGAGAGGGAAAGAAAGAAGGGGAGAACTTCTTCCTCAATGAAGAAGGCGGGGGAGGACTAATCCCTTCTGGGTTTCCGGAAAGACATTGAAAAATGATGTCGCGAAGACAATTTGGAACCTATTGATCGCAATATAGAGGGTGGCCAGGTGTTTGGGGCTGAGATTGGGAGGCGTCCAAGTGATTCGGGGATTTAATTTTTCCTCAAGTCGTTAAGAAGCTTCCGAATGTCACTCCTGTGAAAAAAGAAGAGTGAGACAGAAAGAAAAGAATTTTGTGGACTTTCGAAAGTTGAGAAGTGAACTTTCTACTGTTGCTTTATAGATTCTTTTTTTAGAAATATAGTAATGTGAAACACTTTGTTATAGTAATAGAAATGAAACATAGTTTGAAACAGATGTAGAAATGAAACATAGTTTGAAACAGATGTAGTAATGAAACATAGTTTGAAATAGTTATAGCAATGAAACAGTTTGAAATAGTTAAAATAGTAATGATTCATAGTTTGTAACGGTTATTTATAGTAATGAAGCCTAGTTTAATACAGTGAGAGAGTTCCGGAACGGAGAAATGGAAATTGCATTTTTTTTTTTCTTTTTGGATTTGAAACATTGCTGAACAAAATTAAGTGAAAAAATTAAAATGTTTTAAATGGAGTCATAATTATAAATATTAAAATAGTAATTGAGTGAATGCATTACACGAAATTGGTTATTTATCAAGTAAATTTTTTTTGGTAAATATTTCCTCATTACAAATATATTTGAGCATATTTACTTTGTGAAAATTTATCTTTCTTGTGACGAATTTGCGTCACATATTTTAGAAAGTATATGGCCGTGGTAGCCGTGGTTGATGGTCATGAGCTAGTGACTGGCATTTTAGAGTCGTGGACTCAAATCCTTATGCCACTGAAGACCAGGCGTATAAAAGGACTGATGAACCTTAAATATTCCAAGATTTTTACAATGGAGTAATGGGGGAAGGGCTTTAAAAAAGGGTTTCCTGCAAAAAAATTACAATTTTACGTGACTGGTATACCACGTGTTCGAACCCTAGTGCCACTGAAGGCCAGCTGTGCAGAGGATCTGATGCTCGTTAAATCTGTCATGGCTCAAATTCATATAAAATATCAAAAATAGGTACGAAATTTTACCTAATGTTGTTAAGGTATCCGACTACGTTCGGAACCATGATTTTAAAAAAGCGCATAAATGGATAATTTTCATGATATTTAGTGTCACTTAGATTAGAATACATGTATAAAATTGTTTTAAGGACATTGTGACAAAAAAAATTTATTTAAATACAATATTTCGGCAAAAAATTAACTTAGAATAACCTTTTTTCAAAATGTTCTTCTTTTGTGAAAAATGCTTCTATTATAGTAATATTTGCCTGCATATAGATTAGATCTCTGTATAAAAGCTCAACTACGATTTTTGAAAAATTAATATTTTTTGAGTTACAACCCATTGAAATAATTATCGGCTTTTTTTTCCCTCTGTTATCGTAAAACATGTATTAACCCACTTCTAAGTTACATATTTCGAAAATTCTAGTTGAGCCTCTGTACAGAGGTCTGAGTTATATGCAGGCAAATTATTATTATAATAGAAGTATTTTTCACAAAAGGAGAATATTTTGAAAATGGGTCATTCTATGTTCAGTTTTTGTCAAAATATTGTACTTAAATAATTTTTTATTGTAATACTATTCTTAAAACAATTTTATAAACATTTTCCAATCTAAGTGACACTAAATATCATAAATATTATCCATTTACATGCTTTTGCAAAATCACAGTTCCGAACGTAGTTGGATACCTTAAAGTTCCTACATGAAGCAATGGTGGTTAATGAAACGATAGCTGCTTCACAAGGCAGTAACAGTCCTGGGCAATGAGTACTGTTCCAAGAAGCAGTAACAGTGCTGGGCAGGGACTACTGCTCTAAGAAGTAACAGTCCTAGGCAATGACTACTGCTCCAAGAAGCAGTAACAATCCTGGTCAGAGTCTACTGCTTCAAGAAGCAGTAACAGTCCTGGACACTGACTACTGCTCATGGACTGATTGTTGCTTTTTCATAGTCTAAATACGATGTACGTTTAAACTATACAATTTTTATCATTAAAAGGAATAAAATGATGGGCCATTAAAAGAAATGACAATAATAATAGGAACTTCATGCAGCCTAATACTTACGGAAAAGTTTCCAAATATATAATATTATTTATCATATTATGTGAAATAATGCCCACATCTTATCACTTCGATCGTAACCCAGAAAATAATCGTTAAAAACAAACTATTTTTCAAAACTTCATAATACTGACGAATTTGGTAGCAAAATACGTACTACTATTATTTATCCTGTTACATGTAATAGCGCGCGCGCGTCTACTTTTACTTACTTTCATTATAACTGTAGAAGGAACTGTTATATAAAATCAATCGTCATTATTTAAAAACTTGCACTAAGAATAAGAAGGTGGATTCGCGTTACCTGTTTTCATAGCTAGCCGATGCAGGAAACATGTGTTTTTTTAGTCCTCCAGTTTTATTTCATGCTTTATGAGAACCTTATGACTTATAGAAAAAATACCAATATATATACAGTACAATTATCAAATTTTGTTAGTATAATGAGTTCTTATTTAAGGACTTCGAAGCAGAAAAAATTTTTGTGAATTTCATTTCCCAAACTTAAAATTTTTTTTAAATATTATCATTGGCAATACCTTATCCAGGTGAACTGGCATAGATCTTGGCGTATCGATTCGAGACGTCGCTGGGGCCTCGTAACGGTTTTCAGAGGGGGAGGAGGGATCAAGAAAAGAGGAAGGATATCTCTACGGAATGTGTAGAGGAGAGTGAAATGACATGCTGGAGGGGCCTTCCGAGCACCCTCTTATTATCCCCGAGGTGATGCGGAAGATGAAGATACATCTTCTTCGTCTCGATTGTTTTCCTTGGACGTGTTTTTCTTCTGTTGTGCCCTCATTCCAGTCTAACGTTTATTTTTTCTGTCTTCATTTTATCGAACCTGGTGGGGAGATGCCTCGCAGGAGGAAGAGGAGGAAAAGTCAGAAAAAGAACAATAAAACGCTACGGTTAGTTTTTTAGAAACGAGTCTAATTTCAGTTCTTCGTTGTAGAACACTTTATGCTGAGATATTGTCTTGTCTAAGAATTTAGAGAGAAAGTTCTAAGAAATTTAGAACTTGAGAAATTTGAATATGCACCATAAAATTAAGCTGATGCGTATAAATTATCAATTTATTTTTGGTTTAATAACAAAAAATTATTTGGAAACGAAATATTACTATAAAAATTTATAAAAATATCTATTCAGTGTACTATGTAACTAAACTACCGTCAAATCCAGAGTATAACGCGCACTATTAACACCAGAAATAAGATCGAAATTTACGGGTGCGCGTTATACGCCGGGTATAAAAATGAAAGCTTCAAAAATAAATAAAAAAAAGAGATATGCATAAAAAAACTTAGACTTCTACAAAGATCGGAATGCTGCTTATTTAAAAGAAATGTCATACCTTATGAACTTAAAAGGTTGTTTTTCTAGAAGTATACTCTATTCAAAATCCTTGGATAATAACTCGAACAAATGGCTTTAAAACAGAATAGCATTGCTAACGTCAGTGGCGCACACAAGGGGGGTCCTGGGGCTCCGGACCCTCCCCCCCAAAGCCCTTGATTTTTTTCCGATTGGTTATAATTTTAAGTATATAATACGTAACATTTAATTAAATATTTGTTATTAATGATTATTTTTATTAATTAATGCTAATTATTTATTCAATAATTAGTTTTTTACTGTGTTTAGTTCTTGAAAATCGACAAAATCAAAAATAGCATGATACAAGAATGGTGAACTTCCAACCCAAATGCGCCCCCCTGTGAAAAATTCCTGTGTGCGCTACTGGCTAACGTACATTTCAGGTTATTTCTTAAAAAAGGGGGTGCGCGCGTATTACGGCGAATATACCTCAAAATTTAAAAAAAATGCAGCTTGAAAGTATGGGTGTGCGTTATGCGCCAGATTTTAAGGTAAGTTTGTTTAAATTTTACCTGGCAATAAAACATTATGGGTCGATTAAAAAAATTATTTTTTGTTCAAGCAAGCGAACCTGTACCAGAAACTTGTATCTCGACAGTTGGTAATTCTGAATTTCCATGCGTCGTACGCGTTGAATTGGTGTATGGAATATAATGTCTCCAATACCATTGTGATAATACGAAGTACTGTTTATATAACTTAGATAACGCCGTATTTTATGTAAGGCAAGGAAAACTTATGTCCTGAGAGCCGCTTAACTCTTTTAAGATTCTCTAAGCAAACAAAAGAAGAGGGTTAGTACTTTTTCACAATGACCTTGATTCATAAAGTCACATGATAAAAACAAACACGTGTTTTCCATTGAATTCAAAACAAACATTAAACTAATTGTACTTGTTGTTCTGTTAGTAAAAATCAGATAAAATTTCAAATTTTATATTTGGGTAAAGATGTTGAAATGTTAGGAAAAAAATTTTCTTCAAAAAGATTTTTTTAAGTTAAAAAAAAGGCATATTTTATGTTTAAACTTTTAAATAAAATGCATTTTGTATACATATGTACTTCTTAAGAGAAAGTTTCTGTAAAGAGCAAAACTTGGCAAAACCGGAGCGCGTGAACTGATTAGTTGGAAACACAAGATAGTTTTTATCGTGTGACTATGACGTCACATGAGTTTTTGAATTGATTGGCTAGAATCTCGTGGCTTTCACTATCATGTGACTATGACGTCACATGAATTAATGCTTTTATTTTCTCGTAATCCCGTAGCTATCACCACTAATATAAACCAAAATATTGCCAACTTTCTTGCTAATTAATTTCATTAAAACTTAAGATTCTAATTCAACTGGCACATTTTTGTTTTTAAATTCTTTTTCTACTAAATAAAAAAAAAATAGATCCTATGTTTCATTTCTTATCATCGATCATCTACATAAGAATAATCTCTTTTTTTTCAATTATTTTCGTTTGCGCTCCTCTCGTTCACTCGCTGGAGTTGAGTGGAAGTAGGCTGCATAATAGTAATATTTAAATAAAGAAAATAAAACTTCAAAGGAAAACAAACTCGCGCTTAAAATGTTTTCAATTCAAAACCAAGCGAGCGATTACCGAATAGAACTGATCAAAACCGATTGAGCTTAACGTAGTGAAACCTGACCCTTTATTCAGATTCATTCTTCAGCAAAACACTGAAGAATGAATCTTTCCTATATTTTGCACTCCTCGGTAAATTATAAACGATGTTGTTATTACAGAAATGAGACGAGCCGACGGAGATTACACCTGAACTAATAAAATATTTATTGTCACCGATCCTTCTGCTCCTAAATGCTCTTGAATAAAATATGACATCATTTGCTTTGTCTTATAGCCTTGTCTATGATTTTATGTGAAAACATATCTCTATTCTTAAGAAGTAAATATTCCCTTTTTTGTTATCGTTGTATTATATAGTCTGTGGTGGAGCCAGAATTATTATAGTATTTCATCAAAATAAACTTTTTGTAATTATTTAGAAACAAATAAACCCAAAACATTTCTGTTCGCATCAGTGGCAATCGCAGGTTTCTTTTATGGAAGGTGTTTGCATTTAAAAATATATTGCTACGAATTATGTGTAATGGATGCTTAAAACAGTGTAAATAATTTATACCTGGATGTATAATACGTTAATATTACTCTCTGTTATATTTATTTTATGCTAAAATTGTAATATTCGTAAGCAACGCCGTGTTCCTTATAATATAATGGCGATTCGGTGGAGACTTGGAGAAATGCTGGCGATTGAGCCACGTTGGCATTATTTTTGGTGTCCATGTTGGCGACCAAATGGATGATTCTGGAAATTTCTGGAAAAAATTTATTAATATTACAATCTATGACGTAAGTGGATCTTTCGAGAAAGATCCATGAGGACTATAAATAGGAGCTGCTTGCTGAAGAGGAATCAATATTTTTTTGATCGTTGAAGAGTCGACTAGCGATTAGTTACCACTGTCGAGCGAATGCTTGCGAAAACTTTTAATCAATACGTATTTGTATTTTTAGACACAGATAGTAGTGTCTTAGCTCTGTAGAAGGTGTGAAGACCTTCTGGGATTTATTAATCTAATTCTAGTACTATATCCTGTATTCCAAGGATTGTTTTTCAACAAAAAAATTTCATCACTTCTGAAAAACTGTCTTGCTCTTTGAGACTGATAGCATAAAATCCTCGAACCCTGATCTACGCAACAATAATATAGACAAGAAAGCCCTGATGTGTATTCTTTATACTAAATTCTAAAACTCTATCGCGCGCGCGGTTAGTAAGTAACTGACAAGGGAAGTGTGTGTAAGGTTTGAGCTTCCAAACCCCACCCTTGTGTACTTCCCTAGCACGTATATATGAATTGTCTCTTCCCAATGATTCTCATCTCTTATACATATCTGATAAATTTCTATTTTCAGAGAGCATGTTTTAGTTTAAGAATGTCCAAATATAAGCATTTCTGATGTTTTACTATCTTTTAACTCAAAACTACGATTTGTTAGAAAAAAAATAGTGGCTTCAAGTCCTGGTACTACTAATAAAGTCCCACGGTATAGACAGGCTAATTCAGTGTTTCTCAAACTGTGGGGCGCACCCCCTAGGGGACGTGAAAGCCCTACGAGGGGGGCGCGAGCATAGTGATAAGTTAAAAACAGAGGATTATTAAAAAAATTATTAATTTACTGAACAAAATATATTCTGACACAATAAGAAATTAAGTACAAATTTACACTTATAAATATATCAGTACTGCGCAATGTATTTTATATAATTAATTTAACAATACTAAAGAACAAATTTAATAATTATCAGTGACTCCATGACCTTGTCATATATAAAATTATATGCAAAAATTAGCACTTATCTTGATAATTTGTACGGTTTATAATTGATCCCTTAAACGTCGATTAAAAATTAGGCGATTCGCTCCCCAATGCCACCGTTTAACAAATAGGCAAGCGTATGTGGTGTATGGGGGAAGGGTTGAAAAGGAATAAATAAGCAAATTCTCTGAAATTCGTAAATCCTTTGCAAAAGATTGTACTTTGGAAAGACGTATACATACGTCCAGGGCAATTAATTCACTGGATGAGTGAGACGTTTATATACGCCAGTGACACTTAAGAATTTAAAGTCGTATTGTAGATTTAGCGTCTAAGAATAGTATTATTGAATTCACTTCATTATTCTTTTGTGGGGGGGGGGGGGGTGCGATAAAAATTATGATTGAATATTGGGTCGTCAATATTGAAAGTTTGAGAAGCACTGGGCTAATTCTCTCTCATATTAAATTTGTTGAGAAGCAAAGTTTTACTGTTGGAGGGTTGTGTAAGTTTTGTGGGTGCTAGAGGTGTCATCTTCGTCACTTGATTAAGAATGTAAGTTACGAGATCCATTATCAATTAATACCCTCAGTGTTGTTTCAAGAGGTGAAGTTATGGAAAAACCAATTAGTCAGGAATGAAGCAACTTGTCAAAAATTATCTAAATTGTGTGTAACCGGATAACCCTTGTGTTTTGCCATTCACAAAAAGATTCATTTTTTCAACGCCATTACTTTAGGGATTTCTTGACAAGGCATTTACTAAAATGGTCTGGCAATCTCCTTTGTAACTTGATATGGCATTTTGTCACTTTTAAAAGGTGGGAGCTATATCTTCGCGGTCACTATTTTGAACCAATTTAAACAATAAAAGAAAATTCAACGTGAACCTTGAAGGGGTTTCATAATCAAACACAAAAATATCAAGAATATAAATGATTCATAGATAAAAAGAAAATTATTTTTGGCCACCTAAATTTGATTCTGAATATTTTATAGCAGCCTCGCGGCAAAAACCTCGAAGCTTTTCTGCTGATGAAAAATCACCTACAATACACTTCAAAATCGTTACAAAATAATAAAACTTCTTCAAAAAAATTAAAAATAAAGAAAAAAGAACACGTCCTCTACTATAAAATCTTTTGTCTTTATTCAATTTCACCAAAGAGAAACCTCATCATTCCTACAAAACTCTGGGACAACGTTTCCACTTTAAAAAACTGCTGCATGCCACGTTTCAGCCACAGCTTCTTCGAAACGATTCTGGCAACAGAAATCGATATTCCGACATCGATATTCAATCGACATCGGGCAAGAATCGCAATCTGGGAAGAAAACGCCTAAAGGATTGCGGGGGAACTTTTAAAAACAGAACAATGGGAAAAGAAGAGAATGTCAGGAGGAATTTTTCCTATGTCTACTTCTCCTTTTTTTTTTAAAGATTTGGACATGAGGTAGTTCTCAGTTGAACGCATCCAATTTCTATCGGACAGAGCGACAGCTGGGTTCACTCAATTCCATCGAGTTGGCTGACGGGACAAATGTGATGGACTTCCGCTGCTTCGTTGGACACTCCGACTTGGACCTATTATTAAACGCCGCCGCTGTCGTTATTAGGGGGGTGTCTTCTTGTGTGAGGACAGCCCAAGAGACGAAATACAGATTGCCAAAAAAAAAGTCGCGTAGAACTGTTGATAGTGGATTCCTTTTGGATCTGTAGGTAGTGTATTGTTGTGTGAATGATTGAATGAAACGATTAGTATCTAAAGGATGGTGAGGGGGGGGGGGACTAATGAGTGGGAGAAATATATATGAAATTCTATTTCGTAATTTAAGGATTTTTCACTCTTCCGTACCAGGAATTATTTTATGAGTCAGATATGCTTCCTCGGGGCTTTCATGGGTGCCCATGTATGTTTATAATGTCCTTAATGCAGTGCTTCTCAAAGTTGCAATATTCGCGGCCTAATATTCAACCATAATTTTCATCGCCCCTCCCCCTCATACAACAATTATGTATCGAATTCAATAATACTATACTTTGACCCTAAAACTGCGAAGCGACTTTAACCTCTTAAGCACCCCCGGCGTATATAAACGTCTCACAAAGTGAAAGTGTTTATTTCCTCAGACGTATATATACGTCTTTCCGAAGTACGATCTTTTCTGTGCAGTGCTATCCATAAAATTCCGAAGCATTGGAATGCAATAAAAGGACCTTGACAGTGTTTGCGAAGGATTTACTTATTTCAGATTATTTGCTCTTCTTTTTTCCTCCCCCCATACATCACATATGCGTGCCTACGAAGAAAACGGTTGGCATTGACTTAACTTTTAATCGGCAGTTAAGGGAAAAATTATAAAACTGATAAATTATCAAGATAAGAGTTAATTTTTGTTTTTAGTTATACATATGATAAGCCCATGGGATCCCGGGTAATTAATAAATTTTTTCTTAAATTAGGATAGTTAAATTAATAATAAAAAACATTGCGTATCACTGATGCATTTATAAGTATAATATATCAGTGTAAATGTGTATTTTATTTCTTATATTATGTCAGAGAATGTATTTTGTGTGTTACTTTCAGTAAATTAATATTTTTTTAAATAATCTTTTTCTTTTGACTTTTTAATACGCTCGCAGCCCTCTCGTAGAGTTCCCATGCCCTCCCCTCCCAAGGGGGGCGCGCCCCACAGTTTGAGAAACGCTGCCTTAATATGCATAAAATAAAAGTACCATGATATCAAAAAGTGTCACTGAAAGCAAAATAATATAAATATGACTAGTCAATGCCGCCCATTCGGTATAATGGTTAGTCACGCTGATTACTGTGCCGTTTGGCCTCAGTTCGAATCCCAGAGAAGACATGGATGTTAGTAAATGTGTAGTGCCTTTGCGGCAAGGGGGTACTCTAAATAGCCGTCGAGTCGCAAGTTTTTTGGTGAGATTAGTGGGGAAGAAAGAAAGGTGAGATGCTCATGTTCATCCCCAGAGGGTTCTCCCTCAAAATTGGTGTGGAACCGAGCCAAATCATACTGTCACATGAACGGTGCTCAAACTGCGGCTATCAACAGCGTAAATATAACCCCTTGCCACGATGAATTTCATGAGGCTTGATCTAATGTTACTGTTGTTGGGGTGGCATAATTAACAATAACATCATGGCTAATTACTATATATTTTCTCATCTGATTACGAATGAATTATGGATAATCACCGCCGCTTCAATTGGTGGTTCCAACAGCCAAGTGGTCAATGTTGCGAACTCGTGGTTGGCATTATCGAGTGATGGATTCGAAACCTGGTTCCAGTGAAGCACCGTCGTGTAGAGGCGGCTGAAGCATTTTAACCTGTTTCCATTTTCGTCCGTACCCCATACGGGCATTGTGTTCGAGTCACCACTGCTTTGTCCCTTCGATGTACGGGTATTCTATATTCTCTATCATTTGTACAGTTCCGCCCGTATCTTTTCAATTTTTCGTATCAATTTAATTTATATGTGGCGATAGTTGTTCATTGAAAGAGGTTGAGTAAGTGTAATAAAAACAACTGTAAAGTTTTGTATTTTTTTTTTCACATTTGCCGCTTTAAGTGTAGTTTCCCTTTTAGGCATTCATGTAGGGAAAAAAGCCAAATTACAGGAAAAATAATATTATATTCATTAAAGCTAAAAAGCTTTCCTAAATGCTGAAATGTATTAAAAGTGTTTATTTTAGTAACATTTTCCTATTTAAAATTATAAAAGTAGTTAAAAAATGCAGTAAAGAAATATGAAAACTTTTGGAACGAATTTTAAAAAAAAAAAAAAATACCTGTTAATAGGTTAAATCTGGTCGATGGATGGCGTAGTTGGTTTGTCTCTTGGCTTCTGTCCCCAAGATTGCGGGTTTGACCCTGGCCCAAGTCGGTGGATTTTTCTGATGCAGAAAATTGACAGTGGTCATGTCGTATGCTTATACGGCATGAAAAAGATCCCTTGAGTATCCGTTTGGTTTGGAGGCTCTCGGTAAAATTAAATTCCTAAGTACAAATATCGCATTGGCAGAGCTCAGATGCCTCCCTCTGGGGAAGAAACTGGGCGTCAAAATTACTTGCGGTAATTGGTATCGCCTAAATGATCCCGCACTATAGTATAAAGATAGAAATGCCAATAAGCAGCCCCACACATTACAGGAAAAAAAAAGTAGGTTTAATCTGTCGAGCTGAGTTCACCATTTGGCATATATTGCCATATTTTGGCACCATATTTTGGAGGGTGGGTGTCAGCTCAGGTGTCGTCATCGTCACTTAACTGATGCTCAATATTACGAGGCCCTTTGCCAATAGCTGTCGTGTTGCTTTCTTTTTATTGTGTGACGTTATAATAAACAATAAATCAACTTACGAAGACATTTTTTTTTTTTAAGTAAAGATATTTTTTCCTCTCACAGATTGAGATTAGTTATTCTTGCTGACAATACAAATAGTATTTGCTGTAAATTTTGGTACAAATTGAAAGAGAAAATCAACGAATCATCGAAAAAGAAAAGAAGTGGTGATTTCTTATAATCTTCATCCGTAGTCTTTCTCAAATTTCTTCAGAATCTTTAAAAATTATACATGGAATTGATCTTAAGATCAAAAATAATTATTTAAATGGATAAATAAACTCGAACCATGTCATAAACTTATAGTTAGTTGGTCAAACTGGTCATCTAATTTTCTATTTTCCGCTTTTCAAAAAAAAAAAAAAAAACTGAAATATAAAGTAGTCCAGTTTTGATTTTCAGATTCCTCTCATGGGTTTCTTGAGTTAGTTTGTTTTAATCTGCATTAGATTTTTCAATCAGTGATCAATAAATATTCCACTTACAGAAAGTGCAGTAGCCATATGAAAGAAAAAAACAGACATTATCTTACGAGGGGTGGGCACGATTAAGAAAATTCATTTGGGGTCGATACTTGGTGTAATAGTAGTACTCCTTTAGTCCTCTTTTTTTTTCAACCCTCAATGTAATTCCGCCGAATGGCCAGTCCATTAGGAGAAAATAGCCTTCGAAATTCATGCTTAGCTTTTATACAATTAAGTTTTAATTTCTGCCAGTGATGGAATAGCACAGTTGGTCGGATACCTGCTTTCTATGCGGGATGATAGGGTTCGAATCCCACGATGAAATTTTTCTTTCAATTCATTTAATTACTTTTTTTAAAAATTAAGTAAACTTATTTATGAAAGGTTTATTAAATGATATTTATGTAATTATTTTGCATTTTATAAAGTAAAAAAAAATTAAATAAATTTATTAATTAAATTATTTATTAATAAAATTATTTAAAATTATTATTAAATAACATTATTG
>BMAV01007664.1:123916-174477 GCA_019973955.1 Trichonephila inaurata madagascariensis
TTCGGAATAATTTTATGGATAGCACTGCACAGAAAAGATCGTATTTCCTCAGACGTATATATACGTCTTTCCGAAGTACGATCTTTTCTGTGCAGTGCTATCCATAAAATTATTCCGAAGCATTGGAATGCAATAAAAGGACCTTGACAGTGTTTGCGAAGGATTTACTTATTTCAGACTATCTTTTTTCCTTCCCCCACACATCACATATGCGTGCCTACGTGGAAAACGGTTTGCATTGGGAAGCGAATCGCTTAACTTTTAATCGGCAGTTAAGGCGAAAAATTATAAACCGGATAAATTATCAAGATACGAGTTAATTTTTGTTTTTAGTTATACATATGATAAGCCCATGGGATCCCTGGTAATTAATAAACTTTTTCTTAAATTAGGATAGTTAAATTAATTATAAAAAAACATTGTGCGTATCACTGATACATTTATAAGTATAATATATCAGTGTAAATGTGTATTTTATTTTTTATTATGTTAGAATGTATTTTGTTTGTTACTTTCAGTAAATTAATATTTTTTAAATAATCTTTTGTTTTTGACTTTTTAATACGCTCGCGCCCCCCTCGCAGAGTTCCCACGCCCCTCAAGGGGGTGGACCCCACAGTTTGAGAAACGCTGCCTTAATATTCATAAAATAAAAGTGCCATGATATCAGAAAGTGTCACTGAAAACAATTAAAATAATATAAATATGGTTAGTTAATGCCACTCATCCGGTATAATGGTTAGTCACACTAATTATTGTGTCGTTTGGCCTGAGTTCGAATCCCAGAGAAGACATGGATGTTTGTAAATGTGTAGTGCCTTTGCGGCAAGGGGGTTACTCTAAATAGCCGTCGAGTCGCAAGTTTTTTGGTGAGATTAGCGGGGAAGAAAGAGAGGTGAGATGATCATGTTTATCCCCAGGGGGTTTTCCCTCAAAATTGGGGTGGAATCGAGCCAAATCGTACTGTCACATGAACGGTGCTCAAACTGCGGCTATCAACAGGCGTAAATATAACCCCTTGCCACGATGAATTTCGTGGGGCTTAATCTAATGTTACTGTTGATCGGGTGGCATAAGTAACAATAACATCATGACTAACTGATATACAATTTCTCATCTGATTATGAATGAATTATGGATAATCATCACCGCCTCAATTGGTGGTCCCAACAGCCAAGTGGTCAAGGTCGCGAACTCGTGGCTGGCGTTATCGAGTAATGGATTCGAAACCTGGTGCCAGTAAAGCCCCGCGTGTAGAGGCGGCTAAGCATTTTAACCCGTTCCCGTTTTCGTCCGTACCCCATACGGGCACAGTGTTCGAGCCACCACTGCTGTGTCCGTACGCCGTACGGGTATTCTAAATTATCTATCATTTGTACAGTTCCGCCCATATCTTTTCCATTTTTCGTATCAATTTAATTTATATGTGGCGATAGTTGTTCATTGAAAGAGGTTGAGTAAGTGTAATAAAAACAACTGTAAAGTTTTGTATTTTTTTTTTTTTTTTTCACATTTGCAGCTTTAAGTGTAGTTTCCCCTTTAGGCATTCATGTAGGGAAAAAAGCCAAATTACAGGGAAAATAATATTATATTCATTAAAGCTAAAAAGCTTTCCTAAATGCTGAAATGTATTAAAAGTGTTTATTTTAGTAACATTTTCCTATTTAAAATTATAAAATTAGTTAAAAAATGCAGTAAAGAAATATGAAAACTTTTGGAACGAATTTTAGAAAAAAAAAACCCTGTTAATAGGTTAAATCTGGTCGGATGGGTGAAGTAGTTGGTTTGTCTCTTGCCTTTTGTACCCAAGGTTGCGGGTTCGACCCCGGGCCAGG
The DNA here is from genome assembly GCA_019973955.1 of Trichonephila inaurata madagascariensis. Lineage (NCBI taxonomy): Eukaryota > Metazoa > Arthropoda > Arachnida > Araneae > Nephilidae > Trichonephila > Trichonephila inaurata. The sequence goes on from BMAV01007664.1 coordinate 125,752, forward strand.
TCGGTGGATTTTTCTGATGCAGAAAATCGACAGCGGCCATGTCGTATGATTATACGGCATGAAAAAGATCCCTTGAGTATCCGTTTGGCTTGGAAGCTCTCGGTAAAATTAAATTCCTAAAAGTACAAATTCCGCATCGGCAGAGCTCAGATGCCTCCCTCTGGGGAAGAAACTGGGCATCAAAATTACTTGCTGTAATTGGTATCGCCTAAATGATACAGCACTAAAAAGTGATACCACACAGCTCCTGGGGAATATACTAGGTCTACAAAGGTAGAAATGAAAATAAGCAGCCCCACACATTACAGAAAAAAAAGTAGGTTTAATCTGTTGGGCTCATGTCACCGGTTGGCATGGTGTGATATTTTGGAGGGTGGGTGTCAGCTCAGATGTCGTCAACATCACTTAACTGAGGTTCAACATTACAAGGCCTTTTGCCAATAGCTGTCGTGTTGCTTTCCTTTTATTGTGACGTTAATAAACGATAAATCCTTACGAAGAATTTTTTTTTTTTTTAATTAAAGATATTTTTCCTTCTTACAGATTGAAATTAGTTATTCTTGATGACAATACAAATAGTATTTGCTGTAAATTTTGGTACAAATTGAAAAAGAAAACCAACGAATCATCTAAGAAGAAAAGAAGTGTTGATTTCTTCTAATCTTTATCCATAGTCTTTCTCAAATTTCTTCAGAATCTTTAAAAAATATCCATGGAATAGATTTTAAGATCAAAAATAATTATTTAAATAGATACATAAAATCTAACTATGTCATATATAGTTAGTTGGTCAAACTGGTCATCTAATTTTCTATTTTCTGTTTTCTCAGAAAAAAAAAAAAAAACCACTGAAATATAAAGTTCAGTTTTGATCTTCCGATTCCTCTCGTGTGTTTTTTCAGTTAGTTTGTTTTAAACTGTCATAGATTTTTCAATCAGTGATCGCTAAATATTCTACTTACAGAAAGTTCAGTAGCCATATGGGAAGAAAAAAAAAAAAAATTTGCACGGGGGGGGCACGATTAAGGAAATTCATTTGGGGTCGATACTTGGTGTAATAGCTGTACTCCTTTAGGGTGTTGAACCCTCAATGTAATTCCGCCGAATGGCCAATCAATTCGGAGAAAATAACCTTCGAAATTCATGCTTAGCTTTTATACAATTAAGTTTTAATTTCTGCCAGTGATGGAATAGCACAATTGGTAGGACGCCTGTTTTCTTTGCGTGATGATAGGGTTCGAATCCCGCGATGAACATTTTTTTTACAATTCATTTAATTACTTTTTAAAAATTAAGTAAACTTATTTATGAAAGGTTTATTAAATATTAAAGGATATTTTATGTAATTATTTTGTATTTTATAAAGTAGAAAAAATTAAATAAATTTATTATTTAAATTATTTATTAATAAAATTATTTTAAATTATTATTAATTAAAATTATTTGCAATTATTTTTAATTAAAATTATCATTTATAATTAATTATTTGTTATTAATAAATATTATTATTAACTTATTATTTATTTATTAGTAGAATAATTTTTTATTAAAATTATTATTTATTAAAAACATTATTTATTATTAAAAATATTATTATTTAGTATTAAAAATATTATCATTTTATTATTAAAATTAAATAAATTTTTTTAAAAATTACTTTTTAAATATTTTATATAATTATAAAATAATTAATTTAGTAGCAATAATATATTTTATAAATTATTTTATATACAATATTTTATTTATAGTATATTGTATTTCCCATTATAAAACTATTTGTAACCAATTTTTATGTAAAATATCATTTAATATTTATTATATATTTTATTATAAATATTATTTATTAAAATATAAAAATAGATTTATAAAATATAATGTAAATATTTATATAATTACAGTAATTTTTTTACTTTCTAAAATACAACATAATTACATGAAATATCATTTAATATTTAATAAACCTTTCATAAATAAGTTTATTTAATTTTTAAAAAATATTTAAATGAATTGTAAAAAATGTTCATCGCGGGATTCGAACCCTATCATCCCGCAAAGAAAACAGGCGTCCTACCAACTGTGCTATCCCATCACTAGTAGAAATTAAAACTTAATTGTATAAAAGCTAAGCATGAATTTCGAAGGCTATTTTCTCCGAATTGACTGGCCATTCGGTGGAATTACACTGAGGGTTGAACACCCTAAAGAAGTAATACTATCACACCAAGTGTCGACCCCAAATGAATTTCCTTCCTTTTGAATTCGTGCCCTCCCCTTGTTAATAAATTTCGTGATTTTCATCACATCTAGGCGCAATTGTGTGTTTCCGTAGGAACTAATTTATGATGAGAGTTACGTGATTAAGTATATTGATTAAGTGTTTATATTGAAATCTTCATTATTCAAAAACATTTCAGCAAAATTTTACCAAAAATTATGGCTAATTTTATGAAAAGTAAAATTTATTAAAATTATTCTCTTAAAAGTTAATTAACTACATTAGTTATAAATTAATCATTAACATTCATATTTTAGTTCTGTTTGAATTATTAATGGCGAGATAAATCATTTTTAGTGAGACGAGAATCACTTAAGTTATTGTTTTTTTCTAGTAGTGTGCATTTTAGTAAACCGTATCGCCATCATTTTTTCCTGATTAGGCTGCGGATTGGTATTTTTACCTTTACAGACCTAGTACTTTCGCCAGGAGCTGGTATTACTTTTTAGTGCGGCACCATATAGGCGATACCAATTGCCGCAAGCATTTACGCCCAGTTTCCTCCCCAGAGGGAAGCACCTGAGCTCTGATGATGCGAAATTGTAGTTAGCAATTTAATTTTGCCAACAGCACCCAAGCCAAAAGGACACTAAAGGGATTTTTTGCATGAAACATAATCATAACCACATGGATGCTGTTGATTTTCAGCATCATGAAAATCTACCAACTTGGGCCAGGGTCGAGGTCGCAACCCTAGGGGCAGAAGGGCAGCGACAAACCAACTACACCACCCATTCGGCATATCACCGTCATAGAAGTGGAGTCTCCGTTTCTTCTCAAATGCATTAAATTAATCTCTTCCTTGTAAGCACTGTCTTATTGCTGATGTCATTTTTGCTTGCTTTTCTTTTGAAAGGATTCTTGGCAGAGGTACAGAAGAATGGACACAGTTGTAAACTCCTGTCCGGTAATTTCCGTCGAATCGTGGGTTTGAGACCAGTAAAGGAGGGATTGATACTTGTTGAATCTGCCGAGGTTAAAAAGTCCTCACAGGGGCATGATATGGAATTTTGGAGATTGGACATCCAGCTGAGGTGTCCTTTAAATGGCCGAGGTTCAGTCCATTGACAATAGCCCTCGTGTTGTCACATTAATTAATAATGTTAATTAATCAAATATTTATAAAGATTTATGGGCTAATTTTATGATGAGAAATCGGTTTTGCGAGAAAGTAGCATCTGCAGTAGAAATTTTATTAATGAAGCTAATAAGCTATTAACACATAGTAGTTCAGTTCTCTTTGAACTGTTGTTGATGAAATAAATCTTACGCATGCGTGTTGATACTTGCGGAAGTTGGCTTTTGTTGTTGACGAGTATACATTTCAGCAATCTCATTGCGAACATTGAAGTGGCTTCCCCTCTTTTCTTATCAAAAGCATTCATTTAATTTCTTCTTTGTAAGTATTGTCCTATTCCTCTTTTGGTTTTCTTTTCAAAGGATTCTAAGCCCTCTTCACTTGACCAAAAAGAAAAAAAACTCACAGCTATTGGATATTTATCAATAAAATATCAAGTGAACAGGTTCCTCGAGACAAAATACTTGAGATTTTTAATTAACTATAAGTATTTAGATATTGGGAAAAAAATGAAAAAGGTACGATTTTGTAATACGTTGGATTAAAAAATCTTATCTTTTATGTTATGTTTCGTGGTTAATTCTTCATATGTTAAAATTTAAGTTTGTAACAAATGATTATATTAATTATTTATTTTTGTAATAAATGCTAGATGGCGTCACCAGATTGAGTACTTGCATGGTTTCCCTCTGGTGGGAAACTAGTAGTTGAGTCATTATAGCTGTGTTATTCTGGTGTAAGCATCGCGTGGGAATCCCTTCCCATGTTGTTTCTGTCTTTATTATATATATATATATATATCCTAGAACTGTGTAGAATGAAGTATATAGATGTGTCTATGTATAGTAAATAAACTGCATTTAGCCCTGAAGTGAATTAATCTCATCGAATGATCTACCAATTCATCCCAGTGGGCTATAAGTTATAAGTAATTTTATTTAAAATTTTTTATGTTCATTTGAAAAAGTAGAATATTATTAGTAAATTTTCATAAAATTATAGGCTATGTAAGAAGAGGAAAATGAAATATTTTTTGGGAAGTTTACTTTTAAAAGGAATTATTTTATTAGAATAATTTTGTTAACAAATAAAGTTTTTTTTCAAACAATAATTTTTTTTTTCTGTATTAAATAGAAATTTATATACATGTGGGAAAAAAGAAACTCACTTATCTCAAAATATCCGAAACTTATTAGACCCACATTCTTGAAATTTGGCAGGGATATTCCTTTTAATGAATAGAGACCTGCGAAGAAGGGATTTGGCGGAATCGACTCCCAAATGAGGTTGCCTGCAGGGATTTAAGAGTATTATACTGATACAAATTTCCCGTTTTTGAACAATCTAACTTACAAACTTGAACATTTGAAATCATGTTTCTTTTGTTAAGTAGAGGGTTCAGTAAGAATGGGTCTTGTTGAAATGGAATCTGATGGGAGGAAGATAAGGGGTTGCGGATGCGTTATAAATAAAAACTTTTCTTTTTTTTTAACATTTAAGTATACAAACTTGAAATTTAGTAAGCAGCTTTCGTTTGTTGAGTAGAGATCCACTAAAGATGGTGTCTGAGGAAATCAACTACGACGAGGAAAGGGATATAAGAGCGTAAATGATAAATATACTTCTGTTTTAGAAATTTAAGTCCTATGTTCTGCAAATCAAGATCTGTATACTAAAAGAATTTGTCTCAATACAATCAAATTCTTAATACTAAGACTAAGATAACAATAACCGAACAAGAATCTGTAGTCTTATGTCCCAAAATATCCATCGAATCGGACGGGTAAAGGTTAATAATACAAAAAAAAAGCATAAATTGAGGTTATTCTTTGAGTACTACAATCTGTAGATATCAACTTTAAGAGTAATCAACTTTACGAGAGAATTTTACAGTTACCAAGAATAATTTAACTTTCTAAATAATAATATTCTGTGGTTACGAAATTTAAAATTTTTTTCTTTAAATATTACTCCTGTAAAAAGAAAATTTGTTCTTAAATGAATAACACCACAGATTTAAAAACAAGAGACAACAAATTCTGTAGCCTGGTACGAAGAAGATAATTTTTTTAATCCTTGACTTTTTAAAACCGTGCATTTCAGGAAAGAACGAATGGAAGGCATTTTCGCTAGCAAATCCAGTTAGCTCTTCAACGTCCCAAACATTGGACTGAAAAACATAATTAACTTTTAGAAGAAAAGAAAAATAATTAACCCGTCCAGCTTCTCTATTCCTCTACGCAAATTTCGAACGACGAAGCACTTCACCTGAAAGTTTTTGTTTGAAGTGGAAGCTCTTTTTTTTTTTCTTCAGCGCAGACGATTTTTTCCCCTTCTTTGTAAAACAGATTTAATTTATCGAAGTTACGCGCAAAACAAAGGCTTGGCTGCAGAGCGCGGTGATCTCCACAAATTAGAAAAGAACTTAAATACTTAGATGAGGAAAATGTTAAATATTTATAAGGTGACCAATCCAGAGTACACTAACTAAACGACATTTCGGGATTATATGTGTATGTAAAAAAAGAAGCAAAAAGAGCTAACGAAAGAAAAGGAAAAAAAAAAAAAAAAAAAGGGGGCCAAAAAACCCTAAAATAAGAGGGTTTTATTTAATTTCCTTCCCTTTTTTTTTTCCCGTGAAAAAGATGTAGGGGAAAAATATTCCGTTATGTTTTTTCTTACTGTGTCGCTTTCTCAGAACAAAAAAGTAATAAGAGATGAAACATTTTAATTCTTTTAAACACTCTTTTGCTTTATATATTATCGCGCGGGAAAAAGAGGTGTTGAGGTTGCGAAAATTTGCATGGAAATTGGACAGGTCTTAATTTATTGTATTTGGTTACGTGTTGGGCTGGAATAAAACTCGAAACCAACCATTTTGGAAGTTGTTTAGTCTTAATAACTCTTGAGATTCTAAGATTATATGGTTAAGCAGAATTTTATACAATTAGGTGTTTGGAAATTACGGTTTTAAGGAATTTATTTATTTAAGTATATATATATATAAAGTAAAAATTTTCAATTTTCAGTTTTTGTTTTTGGTTGTGTTCTAATTCAAGAAGAATTTCTTCAAAGAAAAATTTAGAAATTGTAAGTAAATTCAAATTAGGATCACGAATTATTGAAATATGTATATCATTTTATATCTACATATCACTTTGGAGATCAGGTCTTTTATTTTATTTAAATTTGACAAATACACTCACATTTATTGCTATAATATGTTGGGGTTGCCGCGTTAGCCGAGAGTGATTATGGTCTCGAACTCATGACCGCCACGTCTTGAGTTCGAACCTTTATGCCACTGAACACCCGCTATGTAGAGGAGTGTATGCCCGCTAAATATGTCGCGGCTCTAAGTCCTCTCTTTGAGGTAATGTAAATGTTTGAGGGGGAGGACTCTTCGTAGGTGGAAGTGCAAGCTCAAGTGTTGTCCTCGTTACTTGGCCATGGAAAATTACGATTTCCATCGCCAGTGGCCATTGCGTTGCTTTATAGTACTAAGTAAATAAACACGTCCACACAAAAAGTTGTTGAAAGCATTTTCTATGCTATGTACGCTAAATAAAAACTTAATTAAGTACAATAAGCACCAATTTGAATAAAATCGTCAACGTAGTCTTTGAATTTTAGAGTATAGGAAAAAATTCAATTTATTTTGTTTACGTTTTTGAAAGTTTAAAAGCTGAGGAGGAAATCATATGTTCGTTTAGAAAATAGAATATTTTTTTATTAACAGTAAAATATGGGGAATTATTTGAACTATAAATAGAAAGATGAACTAAATTTTATGATTTGATTTTTCGAATTACTCTTCCTAAAATTTTTCGAGAAACTGAAATTAAAATAACGTCTTTGTTGTATCTAAAATTTCCACAATAATTTATAAAGTTCCTAAATTTAATTAAAAATCTTTGTGTTAAGTTACTGACTTCGAACCTTTTGATTTTGAACCACATCAATTTTCTTAACATTTTTCATACTATTAGTAGTTAAAGGGAACTATAACGATTCCTCAATGAACATCGTTTAACTCTAAAATTAATCTATTTTTATCTAAAGACAATTTGGATAATTTGGATGAGGCAATTTTATATGTTAGTGGGGAAGTTAAAGAGGTTGAGATGCCAGCTCATACATGGTTCTCCCCACTTGACAATGGTTCGAAATTTAGAGGCCCATTAACAGTAGTCCTCGTGCTGTCTGAAATATGGTCGCCTCCGGTGGTTTAGAGGTAACGTACCCACTTCGTAATTTTTAATCTGAATTAAAAATTACTTCAAGCATCCAAATTTGGTAACGAGGACTCCACTAGATGGTGCCACCATGAAATGGCTCTCACATTTGGGGATTTGCCGTTTCTGCTAGGGCTAAGTTTCTGAAATGCAGCCCCACTGAAAAAAATTGTTTAAAATACGATGTTAATACTCCACGAATCAAGGGATTTATGCGACACAACAGAAATTCAAATTAAATTTGAGAGTAATTTAAAAACTCTCGAAAAAAATTTAGTTTATTGAATAATTCTATTGAAATAATTAATAAAATCGATACGAAATATCTTAGTTCGCACTGCAAAAATATTAAAATGGTAAAAAGGGTCTTTTGCGGGTAATAAAAAGTTGTAATGTGATATTGTGAGGAAGTAAGAATTTTGGAGCGACCTTTCTACATGATTGATTCTGTCGGGAGACTTGCTTATATATAATGCTTCAAACCCTTGTTGGATATTGTTAGAGAATCGCATTAATATTTATGTAATTCCAGAGGAGGATATCGGAAAGACAGTACACTAAAGAGAGATGTGTTGCGTTATTGCAGTGAATAAGGTGTACGCACGCTCGCACGCACGCACGCACACGCACACACGAGACTGATCCAATAAATCATTGTACTTACAGAATTAGTTCTCTGTGACAGTATCACCTTCAAAGAGAGAGAGAGAGAGAGTAGTTCCCTTCAGCATTCACACACTTCTGCATTCGGTGCTGCTATTGTTGGTAACCTTTCTGGAACGAAGTTTTTGGAAGGCATTTCCAGAGATTCTCCATTTTTGCCAGAACCTTCTCAACTGAGGTAAAAGCTCTTTAACCCTTTATCTACCGACGGTACTACTGACTTTAAAAATACATAGAATAACCATTTTTACGAATACTCTGACGATACTTATCAAACATATTCTTTTAAATCCACTCTTTCGAAATATATGGCAGCACGGTTTCTGTGATCAGTATTTTAGCAACGAAGGCGAATAGTTTTATAGCAGAAATTGCGTTTTCAGCGGATTGCGATGATTGGCATTTTTGTTCCTAAAAAATAATTAATGTCAAAAGGCAAGGGTCTTATTATTTTTGTTTGTTAATGAAAACCTTAGAAAACGATTTGACTGTTTATTTTAAGTGAATAGTGTGCATAATTAATTTTACAATTGAATACCTTTAATTAATTAATTAGATCTAACGGATTAAATTTCCCAAAGTTGAGTATTTTGTCTACGTATATGCCTTAATTTTGCCATTAAAATATATATATTACATGAAAAAAACGGTAGTAAATCATAATGCGGTAGATAAAGGGTTAAGCAAAATTTAACTAAACGAAATTAAAAAAGTAGCATGTGACCAAATCAGGAGAATAAGAAGAATGTACCATCACCGTCATATTTTTGCTGGTTAGAAACTACTCGACAGATAGGACCGTGTGACCGAGTGCATTATCTTGGTGCTATAGCTATCCATCACTGACTGCCCAAGTTGTAGCGATTTTTCACGGGCATTTTCCTTAGTAAAATTTCTGGGCCACTTTATGTCGTGGTTCAACAGGATAATCTAATTTTCTGAAGGAATTGTGTTATATGCAAATAAGTATTTCTATATAAACAATAAAAAAAGTTCAAGAAAACCACGAGACGTCGGCTGGTATCAAGAAAGTAATAATTGACGGTTTTGAAGTTATTAATAGTTTAAGAGTGAGGTTTTGATTCAGTAGGAGGTCCTGATTCCCATGAGAGTTTAAATACGAGGATACTTTTGTTGCAGAAAACAAGATAAGTAATATTGTTATAGTAAATAATTGTTACGATTCACTTACGAAAAACACTCCATGCGTGTAATTAATTTCTGATATCTTGTTCGAGCCAAATAAAATATATATTAAAACTACTTTCATATCTGTTGTTAATTCAGATATTATAATGTCTCAGAATTCTTTTTCGACACATTGTAGAAGCTTATTTTCGTCCTTTTGAAAACTGTATCGACAAAAGAGATTGTCAACATAATTAAGAAGGATTACATCAGCATATCATTATCTGCCTAGATTATCAAGCTGAGTATTTATATCAACCAAAGACACAGTGTTAATATAAATCCTTCGAAATTCCAAAGATTATTAGACTCGAGTTATTTTATCCAAAATAAAAAGAATATTTAGTTTTTAGTAATCAGTTGGTGCTACTGAATAGTTCTAGTGTGACGTAAATCCTTGAATAGTTCTAGTAGTCACTAGAATGTTATTGTTCTAGTTATGTTATTGTCCTGGTATTTAGGTAGAACCTTCAAATATTCGCGTCTCTTGGGGGAGCAGCTGAATTTCTCCCATGCAAAAAATAAAATAAAATTTTAATTTTTAAGTTTTTTTATCATGGATCTTTTTTTTTTTTTTTTATTTTTTTTTTTTTTTTTTTTTACAATTTATTTTTTAATATTGAAATTCTGATGCTTTAAGTCAAAGGTAATTGCACAAATAGAAAGTATATTACATATGCCTATGGTGGGGCTAAAAGAGGGGGGGGGGGGGGGATAACGCTTTGCTGTACTATATAAGAATCCTGAAAAATCAAACTAAAGCTTATAGTCCAATTGGCTATTTCAAGAGGAAATTTTAAAAACCGAGGATTTCATTTACCGTGAAATCCAGCCTAGAGAGTGAGTGAACTAATAGTAAGAATTGAAAAAAGAGCATGATTTGTCTGCATTGTTGTAACAATGCACACCCGGTTTGGCTAGTTTGGCTGAAAAACAGGTTTTCGATGCCAACTTTTGACATTGATTTAACAGTTACAGTGTTACAACAATAGAGGCGAATCTAAGTTGGCATCAAAAACCAGTAATTTATTTAATTAAATTTAATTAATTAATTAACTAATACTTGAAGCAACTATATTAACAGCAAGTGTCATCCACTACAAGTTTACAAAAATGTATTTGGACTTGATTGGATGAATAGAAAGTATTTTATTAACGATTGAAAATTTGAACAAGATAAATATATAAATAAATACATATAGAGAGAAAGAGAGAGTGATCTAATAGTAGGAATTGGAAAAAAAGGGTGCGTTATACAATGAATATACGTGAAAGTTAAAAATGCGATTTGAATGTGTAGGTGCGCGTAATACGCCGAAATGTTTAGTAATTAAAAATCATCAGTAGCACACACAGGAATTTTTCAAGGGTGGGTGGGTCCGGGGTCGAAAGTTCACCCTTCTTGTATCATGCTCCTTTTGATTTTGTCGATTTTCGGGAACAAAACATAGTAAAAAACTAATTATTGATTAAATAATTAGCATTAATTAATAAAATTAATCATTAATAACAAATACTTAATTAAATTTTACGTATTATATACTTAGAATTATAATCAATCGGAAAAAAATCAAGGGCTTCGCGGGGGGTAGGGGCCGGACCCCCAGGTGTGCGCCACTGAAAATCATAGATACCACAACTTAATCGAGGCAGCACTTACTGAATCTTAAAATGTAGAGCAAAAAATGTTTTATTTTTCTCTACCAGAATTTTAGGAATGTGACTTCTAAGAAATAAACATTTTTTCTTCAACGTGAATGCTTTTTCTCTCAACAGAGGCCGCTCCTTGCAGCTTCCAGTTGCCGAGCAACGATCCGAGGAAGCGCAAGAGCGAGAGTAATAGAGACTTCTCTCTGTACAAGCATCACGAAGTGAGAAGAGTTGTCGAACATGCTATCTGCGTGTGCTTTCGATTCCACGTGAAGACAGGAAAAAAATTACTAACACGGAAAATTTGATCAAGGATTTAGGAGTAGACAGAATTTTTTCTGAGACCCAAGAAAAATTAATATCATTTTTTTCTTCTTCTTTCGGCTTGAAAGAAATTAGAATATATCATATAAATTTAACCAAAAAGTTTTTAAAACTTTTTTAGGGCTGAAAAAAAAATTGCCAGCAATAATGTTTCTCTTTTTTTTGTGAATTATAAGAATTACTGATTGTTAATAATTATATAATGTTTTAATTTTAGTTAAGTTAAATATATATAAAATATTTTTTTCATTAATATTCCTATAAAATTACTGAAACTTTAAAGAAATCTGCAATGTATATTTTTTTTCAAGAGCGAAAGTAACTGATCTTCTTAAAAAATATAATACTAAATTTTAACTTTGTTGCAATAATGTTTTAAATATTCAGAATACATTAAGTTACAGCTGTTTTGTTGGATATAAAATAAAAAAAAAGATAAAGGTTATCAAAGCTCTTCATAGTCAACTAAAATCTTCAGAAATGCTCACATAATGGAATAAGACTTAAATGAAAGGGAATTAATGACTAAATACAAGGATAAATCTTGAAATAGAGAATATTATGTGCTTGAAATTTGGATATCTTTGAAATGAGCGCAACACGGACAGTATTTGAAGGACCTGTTAAACATCGAGATGGCAGAAAGGTAAGGATAGATAGCATAGAGTGAAACTATAGATTTCTGTGTGATTCCCAAAAACAAATTAAATTATCCCAATACATTTTTAGTCCAATTTATTAAATGATTATTTTTTGTTCTGTTCATATGCTGCCTTTTTATGTTTTTACTGTTCAATCAAAAATCTATTACGAGTTAAAAACTTTTTCCGTTAATAAATATTAGTCTGTTATAAATATAGTATTAGGGAGGTTTGCAAATGGGTTCTTATGGAACCCTGTTGATTCTTGTGAAGAACCTGAGTTCTTCCCTGAGGGGGTTCGAGGTAAATAAAAAATTAATTTGGGGGAGGGGGTTACATGGGCAACGTTAGGAAGTCCGCGAAAAATTTAGTAAAATGTAAAATATTTGAAACCCATTAACGTTATTATGAAAGTTAAAAATAATTAGTTATGATTATTGCGTGTTAAAAATTTTAGAGTAAAAGTTTAAATTTTTTAGAGTAAAATATTACAGATCAGTTTGTAAAATACAAGTAATTACAGGAGTCGCATAGCGGAAGTCGGGATGTTCACGGGTGCGGTTGTCTGTGCATGTTTAAAAAATCTGGCTGCTGCATGCAATAATTTGTCTAAAATATAGAAGTATAAAGGAGCCGTGCATCTGATTTACAGTTTAGTTTTGTACATGCAATTAATTTTCCTAGGTTTTGAGCTGGAAGCAGTATTATTTGTATTAAGCAGATAGAGTACGTTATTTAAGTATAAGATGCAATGTGAATATTTTGTACATATATTTACTAATTAAAGTTACACCTTTGTTAAGGTTAATTTATATAATAATCTTATCATATAACATTCATCAATATCATTTCTCTCTTTCTTTATCATGTTCTGGACATCTAAGTTAAATTCATAATTTTTTTACTGTGCACTGAATTAGTTATTCCATTGAGGGGTTCATGGCAAAATTTTTAGTGTAAAACTTAACTCATGAGCACAGTAGGTTTTGGAACAACTCGTCAGTAATAACTGTTTTACAGAACTCTTGCGAGTAACTGTTAGTATTTTATACTTTTGCCTTTCGGATTTAATACATTGAAATAATTGGAACCATAAGTACTTATTAAAGTAGTTTTTTGTAGGGTGGGGGTGGGGAGCTCGGCAGAGCCTGATGTTCATGGTCGCGAAATCATGCGACGTTGTTGATTCTTGGGCTCGAGTTCTGGTGCCACTGAAGATTAGCCGAGGAGAGGGGCAGATGTATGCTAAAATTGGTCGAGGTTCAAAGTTCTCACGTTGGTGTGGTGTGAAAATCTTGAGAATGGAGTGTTACAGCTGAGGTATTATCTTTGTTTGATCGAGGTTTTTAATTATGAGGTCCATTGCCAATAGTTCTCATGCAGTTGGAAAGTGCGATGTCAATAAAAAGTTCTAGTCAAATCATTTTAATTGTGATATACCGTATGTGTTCGCGCGCGCGATTCTAAGCCACACTTTCTCCCCTAAGTTAAGATTACGGAAAATCAGATACGGCTTAGAATCGAAGACGAAAAAAACATTGGATGGGAGAAATTGAACATCATACTTACGTTTAGAGTAATTACAGAATCATTTATGCACTTAAAACTGTTTAATACTGGTAAAATAAATTAATTATTCGATCGTTATTAGTTCTCAACTGAAACTTTCTTAAATTTAGTAAATATCGGGTATTGATAAATCGCTTAACACTATGTTTATTTTTCCCGAAAATTTCTTGAGAATTTGGGGTGCGGCTTAGAACCAATGGTGGCTTAGATTCGGGTAAATAGGGTATACATACTTTTTTATAAATTTCTAAATGGATCATTTTAATTCATTTATATATAGGGCACCACGAACACATTTATAACATGTGTTAATAAAAGAAGCACATATTAACAAATATATCAACACAATGAGTAACTAAAAAAAAATAGTTCCACACTGATAGTAAGTCAAGGACATTTATACTTCAATCCTTTCTTTTGAAGTTTAATTTATTACTTATATTTTCTGATACCATAAATAATTTCTTATTCCTTAAATAATGAACAAAAAGTAGATAAATATTATCAGATAGATGAAAACTATTTGTATGTTTTGTAAAGTTTTAATTGCTATCACACATAAACTGAAAATGTAGTACAACCAAAGAAGAAAACATACCAAGAAAGTATAACAAGAAAATCTAAATTATACAAAATAGCAAATAACAAATATAAATAGCTCGTAAAATTATATATGCAACTCTATAATTTATTTTCCTTTTATGTTAAATAAATGTGATTAATCATTATTATGATCTGTTATATCAATTGTTGAGAAATAACTTTATAAATATAAATATGTCAACTTATTTTTAAAAATAAATTTATTTAAAATGCTTTGAAACGAATATTAACAGAGTAAAACCGATTAAGCACGAAGTATGGCGAAAAAATAAATTTTTAGTAAAGAATCGAAAATTAACTATAAGTCTAATGAAAGATAAACATCTGAAACAATACATGAAAAATATGACTTTTTTTTTAAGCTTGAAATTACTAAGTACTAAAATTAAATATCGAAACTCCTTATCCTATGCCTATTACATTATAAACGATTAAATTAATTGGTCCAAAAATTTTTTTATTATTAACATCTGGACGAATTAAGTATATTTATTATGTAGTGTTTGTGGAAGATAATACTTTTCTCTTGGGATAAACAAAATCTTAAAGCAACATTAAAAATGGAAATATTGAAGGATATAAGATATGAAAGATATATATGCAGCGAATATACGAAAATAAAAAAATCTTTCATTTTGTAAAGATTGTACCCTGATATGGGTCCATTGGAACTGATATATTTGCAAGTAACAAAAAATTAATACAGAGTTTAATAAGTTTCAAAGTTTTTATGGAATTATTGATGATTTAATTTGGAGTCAAGAAATTTGGTTATTTGGTGCAGTACTTAACTTCAATTTTAACCATAATTTTTTTTTTGAGTGGAAATTAGAGATTTTAATGAAAAAGATTGAAACCATCAAAAGAATCTGGATATCACTTTAAGTATTTCACCAGAATTCAATTGAAAATATCTAATGAATATTTTAATCAGAGAATTTATGGTGACAATCCGTTTTATTTTCCTGACATAAATATTGTTTTTTTTTTTATTCTTTTTGGCATTATTCTTCATTTATGTTATTTATTTTTGTATTTATGTCCTTTCTTTATATATATAAAAGTACAAAAGCTTGTAAACTCATAGCTTAATAAAGTATTTTATGCTTTATTGAACCAATATAGATTGTACAAACACTCAGTTCAGTTAAATATAGTACGTTCATACGATGTAGAGCATTTTTAAAATGAGGAATGATCCAATTATAATTATTTTTAAATAATATCTGCAACAATAGGAGGTGTTCTATTTAATTCATATCATTTGTGTTTTTTCTTATTTCTCTATATAAAAAGAGTTTTTCGTGATGCAGTAATATGCTATAATATTATTACGTGCTATAATATTATTATGACAAAGTTCAGGAAAACTCGTCAATATGGAAAGCCCTATTTCGGATGTGTCGTATGCCCGGAATTGGCAACCACGTGCCTCGTTTCACATAACGTCACCAATACGGCTGTAATAGTATATTGTTGCTAGCTCTCACAGAAAAATATCGTAACGATTGCCTGGATTGGAATCATTGCATGAGAAGGAAGGCGTTGTCTCATGCGAAGACTTATTAACAATTAATGGAACTAAATACTCAACTGTACAGGAAGTTCCAAGAGCTACGGGTTTATCAAAATCTGTGGACGTTATCAATGTGTTGGTCCATACAGCTTCAGTTATGGATTTAATGAAGAGGACCACTAAGAACGAATTTTGGGAGAAAAAAGAACAAATAAATGGAACGACGTAATACATGTAAATTACAGTTTTACAATTTGAGCAATGAGTAAGAACAATTGTACAATTTGTACAATGTGGGTTGTTCCATCGCTCGGCGGACGGGGGCGGGAGTACTCCCTCCCTCTAGTGCCGGGGTAGACATTACGTCGATCGCGATCGACCGGTGGACCACCAAGACATTTTGGGGTGACCATCTGAAGATTAGCTGTCAGTAATTGTATACCGAAATATTCAAGATTCTAAGTCTTCTACTGATTATAACAACAAAAACCAACTTTAGATAGAAATGTTTTATTTTTTAATGTACTTTGTATTGTTGGATTATAAATGCATCATTTGATATTATTATTTTTGTGGGTATTATTATTAAGTTTGTATCTTGCGTTTTGCTTTAAACAAGGTTTTATAGTGATAGTTATTTTTATTTTAGCTCTGCAGGTTAGTACATACAGGCATATTCCGTCGTATTTATTATTTAGTTATAAAAAATATTGTAGACCCTTTCCTTATCTCGCCACACCTATGACACAGGGCAGTGGAGCCCACAAGAATTTTTAAAGGGAGGGGGGAGGGGCGAATGTACCCACCCCAATACGCAGCCAAACATAATTTTTTTTATTTTGCAGGTTATTGGGGGGAAAAGAGTAAAAAATAAATTACTGAATAAATAATTAGCATTAATTAATGAAAAAATTATTAAAAACAAATACTTAAGCTTTGCGTACTATATACATGGGATTATAATCAATCGGGAAATCAAGGGTTGTGGGGGAGGGTGGGGATCCGTGGACCCTCCCCCCACCTTGTGTTCATCGTTGACACTAAGATGACCGCAATACTTTGAAAAATTAGAAGTAGATCGTACCCTGGAAAAGTATGCCCACCCCTGCTTGGGTGAATAATCAAAATGAAGTCAAATTTGGTCAGCATTATATTTCGTTTTAGGGTTGTTAACTTCTTTTAGTATCGAATAATACTTTTGAATAGTAGAAGTTATTGCTTGTTTTATGAGCATTATATATATATTAATAATATGTAGTTTTATGCATTTAAATGAGTTTCTTTTTTACTTCTAGTGGAAACCCAGATGGGCTGTAGTGACAAAACTTTCGCCAGTTGCAGGTAAGAAGATTAAATTATAAATTGTCAAACTAATTTGAAACCATTTGAAAAAAAAAGAAATTTTGTAGATGCAGTTCGTTTTGAATTTTATCCTGTTAGTAAAAGTATAGAATATTAAAACTTAGAACTATATTAATTATTTAATTGATTTATTCATTTGTTGGCTAATTCTGAATAAGTGGACGCATATAATTAGTGTCTGCTGTTTTTTCTTATCTCCAAAACTTATGAAAGTGCTTTTTTGTACGTATACTTTTTGTTTAAAATTTATCGTTTTTAAAAAATTGCGTTTAATATGCTATGCTCAAATGTATATTTTGAAATAATTACTACTATTTTATTTTTATATAAACTTTTGTTAAGTAATAAAAAAAAAACAAATGCAGTCAAACCATCTTTAAAACAAAATAGATACATTTATTTGGGGTAAAATGATAACAGTTCATTGAAAGTTGACTTTCGTGCAGAAAACTTACAATTGCAAAAATATAAATTAACATGTTTTTATTTCTAATTTTTACTTGAATGAAATTTTTTAAAATAATATAACATATTTAGTTATGATTTTTCAACTAAATACTCGAAACGAATTTTGAATGAAGAATTAAATTTGAAAATAAAAATAGTTCATTTCAATAAATAAGTAACATTATATTTTCTGTGAAAATTAACAGTATAGTTTTTAAAAGCGAAAAGGCGACGCGAGTTTGAACAAAATTTTTAAATACTGTCGTTATGACTTCGGAAGTTATCCAAATAAGGGGAAAGAATGCGAAATTAAATTGATAGAATTGAGGAAATTGGGTTCTTATTTCACAATCTCTTTGTAATACATTTCTTTTAGGTATTCAAATACCCCTAACAGAAAAAAATGAAACATTGCAACAGAAATTGGAAAGTTTGTTATGGATATTACAGAAGTTTTTCAATTTCTTGGTCTTAGGAAAAATTTACATATCTTTGCAACATTTAGCACAGAGAAAAAGATGTAAATAGAAAATTCTTCAAGTAATAAAAAAATAAAGCTGCAATATTTTATCATATGTCTTAAAGGAAAAAGGGTTTTGGAAACAATAACGCTTGTCTGAAATTCTTGTAATTCCTCTCAACCCTATTTATTGTATACATTATCCTTTGAATCAGTTTCATTGTTTTGATAAAAATATTAAGTTTGAAAAAAAAGGAATAGTTATATCACTTCATATATGTAAAAAATGTATTTATAAGAACATATAGTAAAACCGATATCTCAAGCAGTAATTACTTGTGTATCATTTTAATATTTAAAGTATTTTTAATTATGTGATACTGATTGTTGTCGTGTCCTTCCCGAAGGGAAGGAATGAATGTTGCCAGAGCCTGAGACAGGTTGAACTTCTTTACGATAGATGGCGAAACCACCTATCTCTACCTCCACAATTTAGGAATAGAACTGGAGGGGAGGGAAATATTCTCCAGCCCCCTGCACTTGTGGTTTCTGCATTTAACGAGCACGTACTCCGTGTGTACTCGGAGGGTATTTGGTGGCATAGAACCCAGGCCTTCCGGTCTGGAGTCCGTTGCTCTAACCACTAGGCTACTGAAAAGTACCAAATACTTAAATAGGTATTGTTTCTCATTCATAGTTTACAATGCATTTTACAAAAATCTTTGTAAACCCGTTCAAATGGCTGTTATTTTAGCTACCAATAAATTATCTACCTAAATACTTTTCATATTAAAATGCTACAAGTGCTCATGACGATGTAAAGATTTATTTCTGCATGGTGGTAACCTATTCAATGAAAAAATCAACCAATTCTATCTATATATGCTTCAATAATATGGCTCTGGGTAAAAACTGACCTTTATATAAGACATTTTTCCATTTTTTTATGTATTTTATGTACATAAATTTATTTTACAAAATATTTAGGGGAAAAAAATCTTTAATCGGTCTCTTAATGAAACGTTATATATATATATATTAATTTTGTTGTATAATTATTATTATTATTTTTTGTTTAAATTATAAGCTAAAATGTTTGAACATTATTGATGTATACTTGTCTCTGCTATCGATAGCAGCATCGTCATTGTACTGTTAATTTTTCCCCAATGAATTCAATTTTTTTCTGGCCAAAGATATGTTTTGTAATTTACTTCCGTTCTATAATGATAAATAGATTTTGTTTTTTAACTTTATAATTTAAAGAAAAAAACCCGCACTCATTTATGTATTTTTAAAAGAAGTTTCAAGTTTTTAAGCAGTTGAATAACAAAAAAGTTAGGAATTAAGTTAAAAATTAGGAATTCTCATGAAAATGGAGACATTTTTTTTTTCTTTCGGAAAAAGTGTTGCCATTTTAATGAAGAAGTCTCAACATATCGTTTAAAATTTTTATACAAAGTTTTATAGGAGTCTATTCAGTAGAATAAGTTTTATTAAAAAGAGCTTTTCAACTTATTGTTCTCAAAAATTTTTTCATATTTGTATATTATTAAAAAATATTTTCTTACAATTCTAAGGAAATTTATTTTATCCTTTGACGCATTCTTCAACTTTAACTATTTTCATGCAAAAAAACATTTAACTTTTACTTATATATCGTAATTCCATATATTCCGATCTTATTTCTTGCAAAATAAAAATATTTGGGTCACGTTCTTAGGGAGTTCAGCAACTATTATGACGAGTGGGGCCCAACAATATGTGAGACGCTACTATCTTTCAAACACCTAGATGCGTGGGAGGTAGGGAAGAAACACTCGGCATGATCCAATCAATCAATCTATTTATTTATCACACAATGCAAAGACACAATTTCAACGAATATTAGTAAGAGAATGTCTCAATGTAAACCGCGAAAGGGGAACAACGACGGTAAAACACAAACGATTAAAAGACTATCCAACTTGATCCTTACCTTAAGGTATCCATCTGACTACGTTCGGAACCGTGATTTTAAAAAGGCGCATAAATGGATAATTTTTATGATATTTAGTGTCACTTAGATTAGAATACATGTATAAAATTGTTTTAAGGATATTTTGACAAAAAAAATTATTTAAATACAATATTTTGGCAAAAAATTAACTTAGAGTAACATTTTTTCTAAATGTTCTCCTTTTGTGAAAATGCTTCTATTATAATAATAGTTTGCCTGTCTATAGCTCAGACCTCTGTACAGAGGCTCAACTAGAATTTTTGAAATATATAACTTAGAAGTGGGTTTATCCATGTCTTACGACAACAGAGGGGAGCAATTTTAAGAAAATAACGCCGATAATTATATTTGAAATGGTTGTAACTCTGAAAATGTGAATTTTTCAAAATTCGTAGTTGAGCCTCTGTAGAGAGGTCTGAGCTATAGACAGGCAAAATATTATTATAATAGAAGCATTTTTCACAAAAGGAGAACATTTTGAAAAAAGGTTATTCTAAGTTAATTTTTTGCCGAAATATTGTATTTAAATAATTTTTTTTTGCCAGAATGTTCTTAAAACAATTTTATACATGTATTCTTATCTAAGTGACACTAAATATCATGAAAATTATCCATTTATACGCCTTTTTAAAATCACGGTTCCGAACGTTGTCGAAAACCTTAATAAAAGATCTAACCTATCATCCGATTTAATTTAATATCATTTCAATATCAGTGAACACAATCGTCACTTTAAAGCTTCCTCTCCTAAAGATTTCTTAATCACAATAATTCAAATATCATACCTTCAGTAGCAATCTCACCTGATTCGAGTATGGCTCCTCTCCTATTCTCTCTTCAAGCTCAAATACCTCAACTATGTATAGTAAGTTCATTTAAATATCACGATTCTCTTCTTCCGAAGGGTTGGCTATGAATAACGCGAATTGATAACCCAAACATTTCCCAAGAGGATTAATTGTAGGAACGCGTATAGATCCGTCACAAATATAATTAGAACGAAAAATTCTCATCTTTTATTTGGAGCAAAGGCTTGCTGTCCCTAATGACTCATTCCATGAAGAGGGTTATGCATCTTAAATCTGTGTGTCGAGGCTCAAAGTCTTTAGGTTGGTGTGGAGGTTTGGAGATTGAAGTATCAGTCCAAGTGTCATCCCCGTCAATTGAAGGACGCATAAAATTACGAGGTTAGTCGTCATCAAATCTCAATTAGTTTCTAGGTGCGATACTTGCAGTCAACCAATCTACATACACCATACTGTGGCATTTTGCATAAGGATTTGGAGGCATAGTTTCATTTTAAGTGATGTATAGTAGTGGGTTCGAGTCCTGACACAGTTAAAATCTGTAACAAAGAGGGATTGATCAACGTTAAATATATAATGCCTCGGAGTCTTCACGTTGGTCTGGTGTGGATGTTTGGACTGTGTGTGCTGGATACCAGTTCAAGTGATGTTCTTATCAATTGACTGTGATTCAGAATTATGTGGATTGTCGTCAATAGCACTTAAGTAGTTTCAAGCGCGATGTTAATAAATAATAATTTGAGGCATAGGATCGTTTTTGGAATTATTAGTTTTTCATATTTTTAAACTTTAACCCTCAGGCCGGACCATCAATTTTTTTTGCCTCTCTTAAAAACATCCGTCTGACAAACGGGTACGCAAATTTTTTTTGAATTTTATTACCTTGAGGACTGTTTTAAATGTCCTTATCGCTCATGTAATTAAGTTGATTTTTTTGTATTTAATCCTTTATGTGGCACACTATATTAATATATTTTTATCACAAGAATTGTGACTAGCATTTTTATATAAAAACTGATTAGAACTTATTTATATTTATGTAAAAATAATTAAAAATAATAACACCAAAAACGAAAAAACTATACGAATACCCGTCTGATAGACGGTGATAGATAAGAAAAATCGCACATATCGTGTGTTGAAAAACATCGCCAAGTACCACCACATGATCTTCTCACTGGGTAGAGTTCAACCGAAGATGTCAAGGCGGGCCCCCCCCCAAAATCACACCACAACCTTATCTACAGGCATCAAAGCAAATCATTCCCGTCTGAGAGTCGGATGTTCCGGTCAGAGGGTTAACTTAATTATACAAAACTTACATATTGCTTATTTTAAAAATTAAATAGCTGAGAATGAATTACGATCTTATCCCCACACATCAAATATTGTAATAATGCAAGTAATGAATTTATAAAAATGATTTTTTCCCTACTTTTCCAGAATCTATTCGTTTAAAATTACTCTCCCTTTTTTTATTGAAATATTGAAGTGGCTGACTACATTCGCGGAAACCATGATTTTGAAAAGAGTATAAAGGAATAATTGTTTTGATATATAGAGTCACCTTAATTAGAATATACATAATCAAATTGTTTTAAGAATATTATTAAGAGACAAAATTATTCGAACGCATTTTTTTGGCAAAACATTAACATATATTTAAAATATTCTCAAACATATTAAGTATTATCTCGGTGTAGAAGCCCTAGCTATACAGACAAAATAATATTATAGAAGCATATTTCATAAAAGGATAATGTTTTGAAAATATGTCATTCTTTCTTTCCTTTCCTTGGCAAAAAAAATTGCATTTAAATAATTTTTCTTGTTATAATATTCTTATAAAAACAGTTTTATATGTATATTCTAATTCAACTGAAACTAAACATAAAAAAAAAAAAAAAAAAAAAAAAAAAACATTCATTTATACGCTTTTCCAAAATCACAGTTCCAAATATAGTCAGTCACCTTAATCTCAAATAACACCAACAAAAGAAGCACTATTTATTATTGCAAACTGTGAAAATCCTTTATTCACAGAAACCGACCCTCGCGTGTTTTCATCTATAGACATACTCAAAGTTAAACAAACAAGGTGTCACCAGAGGAAAAAAAAATTAAAAGCCCATTTTTCATATCCCTATTCCAAAAGTTTTTGACTCTCTTGACAATCATCTGAAAAAAAAAAATTTTTTTCGTGCTATTTCGCGTATTGTGATCGCCAAGTACAAGAAAGTAATTACTGGAAAAAATAAAGTATTTATGAGCACGAAAGCTGAGAACAATACTGAGTCCTGTTGAAAGGTCTAATAAAGACGCGGCGTGCCTAATAACAGTTGTGACATTTCATCTATAATAAGACGCAGGCAACGCGAAATTGGATTTTCGTACGGCAAAAGCGAAGTGTGGTAGTTTTATTAGAATTATTTTACGAGCCGAGGAATGGTTTCCATCTGTATTTGCTTCCATCTTAGGAGCTGTTGACGGAGAAAACACATTTTAGGTCATAATTTTTATTTCGAACGGAGGGTTGTTGTTCTTTCTGAAGAAATGGATGGCACCATGCGCTTTTCTGCTTTTGTAGAATTGTTTTTTTCGCGTTTGATTAAATATAAATGGAGTTCATAAAATATGTTCGGCTGTTAACAATAGGAAAAAGAATACTATATTTCCCGTATAAAAACCTCATATTAAAAGTATTGTTTCTTCAAACTATTGATATTGTTATGAAAAGTTTCCCCGCCTATGTTGTATAATGGCCGGAAAGATGGTTTGCCAGAAAAATGGCAAGGAGAAAATATTCCTGTGAATGCTAAGATCAAGCTTTATTTATTACCATTTGACGATAGATTTTGTCACCAAATGATGATAAACAAACAAACAATCAATTTCCAATATGGTGTACCAGAAAAGAGCAAGACCACAGTTGTACTTTACCGTATATATAAGGTGACCAGTTTTTTTTACAATGAAAAAGAGGACGCGCACGCGCGAAAAAATTAAGAAAAAGTTACAACGTAAATAAATATATGAAACATTTTATTAATTCAAATAAAAATACGTTAATTACGCTTGCATTCATTTTAATTATTTACTTAAACGAGTATTTTTCCATTGAATGATTATTTTATCAATATATCCTTTTCTAATATATTGTGGAAATTTCGGAGTAAAAAAATATCCTTCATACTGAATTTCACGGTAAGTGTCGCATCATTCAATCTTTTGTTCTCATTTTTCCAAAAATCATTTCCAACTGAAATAACTTTTAGTTCTAGGGCAGCACAATGTAAATTCAACAAGAATAATTAAATTATCATATGGAAAGTGTTCGTTTTTGAAATGGTTAAGTATTTCCACCCATCTTTTGTCAATTTCAGCATGTTGATTTTTCAATTGTTCCATTTTATTAGAGTTTAAATATACATATTTAGTCTTCTAATTTCTTCAAACAGACAATTGCATCGATTTTAATATCGGGCATTTCTTTCGATAAAAACTCAACACAATTTTCTATATCTTCCCAATTTACTTGCGATGAAGTAAAAAAATACCATTGAAAACTGTTATTTACTGTGATATTTGTTTCAGAACATTCTTCGACATATTGGAAGCATGTTTGGTTCATCTCTGAATAGAAATTAACAAATCAGTTTTAAAATATTGAAAAGGAGGACACTTTTCGAGGAAGGACAGAACCTATAAAAGGAGGACGGTTGGTCACCTTAGTATATATCATGTAGGATATAAGAAAAATGTTAAAACTATTCTTGTTTTTTTTCAACTATTAACTGAACTAATCTATTCTCATAGAATGTAAAATGCTTTCAAAACTAAAGCCGAACCTGAACTGAGCTTTAAACTCACCAAACATGAAACCCATGTAATTGTTAATTAATTTGTTAATTTTTTTTGTGCTATGCACTGTCAATTTGGGTCCAATTTAAAACTACATTAAGTAGAAACAATGTATTATAATCGCCAAGTTGCTATATTTGTAGACAAAAATAACAGTCCCTAGAAAAATTTAGAAGTTTCTAGAATTGTTATTTGGTGAGATACCTCTAAAAAATCTATAGATGGACTGATAAGCCTATAGAAGGTTAGCCTCATAAAAAAAATCGTAATAATTAGAGAAGTAAGAAATTATAATTATTTATATAAAAAAAATTTTCAGAAAAAAATTCTTTCAAAATCCTTTATTCTTTCGATTTCTGGACTTCTTCTTTTCTGTAAAAATGTGGAATTGATATCGGTTTAAAGTCTTCTAGAAAATAAAGCCATTTTAATTTTTTTGGTATGGTAATTGTTTTAGTACAATAATTTCAGACAATTAAATGATAGTCTGTGCTATTCCTGTTCAAAATGTATACATGAATACAAACTCCATAATATTCGAATTTTCAAAATATAATTTTATGATAAATGTATGAGGTAACATTTTTCTCCGAAACTATAATTACAAGAATAGGAACTACTTTCTAATAATTTTAACAAGAATTAAATATAATATTTTTAGAAAATAGATGAATAATCAGATTTCTTTTTAAAATCTGGGCTTGATTGAAACATTTAATACAAATACAAACAATGATGGATTCAGAATGTATTCAGCTCTTTTCGAATTTCCTTTAAATGAATGCTAATGCTAGTCTATTGATGATAAAACTTTCATTGAGCAAGCATTTTTAAGTATTATTTCGTTAAACATATTGTAAAATCGAGCGTATAACAGGCATCCTCTTCTTCACGAAGAAATCTGAAATATTAGCATACAATGCCCTTATGCTTTGAAGTCTTTTATTCGAGGTATCATCTCAAACTTTTGAAAAAATAGTATACTTCTAGAACTACAATTCTTTTTTAATTCATAAGGCATATATTTTCCTTTAAATAAACAGCATTTCGATATGTGTAGAAGTAAACTTTTTATGCTCATCTCTTTTGTTATTTTTAAGGCTATCAATTTTATTGTCCGCGTATAATGCGCACTCTTAAATTTTGATCTTATTTTTGGTGTCAAAAGTGCACGTCATACGCCGGAATTTACGGTACGTAGTATACATTTTTTAAAGAATAGTTTACTATACTTTCTCTAATTTTGTGTAAGCTTCTTACCATTTTATTTGTGTAATAATTATGAGGAACAATAAATTATTTTTCCGGGATCCAACTATCAGGTTTCAGATGTTTCACAGAGTCAAACAAAATACCACAGTCAAACAGCCTAGTCATATGATCTTCATGATCTCAATAGGCATAGGAATCCTCAAAAAGGCCGTATCGATGTAAGATATCGATTGAACCCAACCGAACGATAATAGGCATTTCCATCGTTATCAAATAACCACGACCCCGGGCATCCTAATACGATAGCCGATGCTGGATCTTGACGAAACCTCTGACACGGTCTGCTGCAAATGAGATAAATGTGTGGAGGGGGCAGCAACTTTGTAATTTGGTAGGGGGGAAACGACCCCAGGCGGGGTAGGCGTAATATCTTAAGGAATTCGCGTGAAGAATATATGTATGTGTATTGGTGTCTATAAGATAGATATCCATAAGGGGTAAGGTGGTAATTTTCTGGAAATGGCCCATAAAGATAGGGGAAAATATACTTGCTTTTTTTCAGTGTATCGACTTTCATATGCTTCAACTTCAGAAAAAATTGGTTCTAAAGATTGCATTTGTAATGTAGGAATAAATTAAGAGTTTCAATACTTTATTCAGGGTTTTTGCAAAGAAAAATAAAATAAAATAAAATATAAAAACAAGTAATATAATTTTTTTAAGTCAATTCCTACTTAGATCAACAAAGAAAATTTTTATTTTAGCTACTTTTTATTAAATAGTTACAATTAATATAACTATATATATATATATACATATGACAGAACCACAATATTATGTGTTAATTCATTTTTATTCATTATTATTAAAGTATCGTATTGTCCCCCAAAACAATCGTGTCTATAAAATTTCAGTTCAACTGAATGCCTTAAAACGTGTGAAAAAAACCTTTTCAAGTTTTGACACAAGTCGCCAAAAGAGTCACTAATTCGCCAAAAGGGTCGCTAATTCGCCCAATAGGTCGCTAATTCGCCAAAAATGATGCCAACGTGGCCGTGCATTTGAAATTCTTTAAATAATTAATTTTAATCAATTAATTTTTATTAATTATAATTAAATTATTGTATTGTCATCCAAAATAATCACGTATATAAAATTTCAGGTCAAATGAGTGCACTAAAATGTATTTTATTAACCATTGAAAATTCCACCAAGATAAATAAATATATAGAGAGTGTGAGCTAATAGTAGGAATTGAATAAAAACAAAAAAGCAAATAAATAAAGTTATAGATGAATTTAACTGTTACGTTCATACACATGTACCGAAATAAAATTTTTGCAAATTGCAAATTATAGAAAAAAATATTACAACTTGATAAACACATTTTTTAAAATACAAGTTCGATCTTTCATTTTTTTTAAATCTAGAAAGATAAGAAAAGTAACAGTAATGTTAACTAATTTAACACCATCTGTTTGAATGTTGGAGACATGGTGACAGAACCACAACGAGTACTGTCCAGATTTTAAATTGATTGAATGCAGATGCTAACATCTTTTTTCAGTGGGTAAGGTCACGTGAACATCTGTGGGAATGAGATTGCACATGGGTCACCGAGAGGGTAACCATAAGCATTCGACACATGATGGCTGCATTACTTTTTCAGAAATTGCTGCCCGAGTCAAACTAGATAACAGTTCCTCTCGGAGGCAGGGCCCCGTACATGATTAGTATGAAGGAAACCGTCCTTGTACTGCTTTTACTGGGGCGAGGTGAAACGATTCTTGCTAAGCTTCGCAGAAGACATACTCGAGCTCAACGGCATGTGGCGGGTCTTAAGGCTTACTCTCCTTGTCCGAATGGCTCTAGTGGCCGTGGTAGCTGAGTGGTATAGGTATCGGATAGTGGCTTGCCTTGTCACGAGTTCGAGCCCAGTACCCCTAAAGACCCACCGTGTAGGGCAGCGATGCACTTTAAATCTGTCGAGAACTGAAACGTCCTCCCGTTGGTGTGGTGTGGTAGTTAGGAGAAGGGGGTGCCAGCTCAGGTGTCGTCCACGTCACTTGACCATGGTTCAAAATTACGTGGTCCGTCGCCAAAAGCCCTCGTGTAACTGAATAGTGCGACGTTAATATTCAATCAATCAATCAACCGAATGGGCTTCATGACAGTCACACGATACAGTCAAACACTTGTTCTCCATTCAATTCAAAAAAGACTTCAAAACTAATTGTTATTGTTCTATTTGTAAAACTTAGATAAAATTTCAAATTTCGCAATTTAATAATTATGTTCAAATGTTATGAAATAAAAAAATTCTTCAGAGAAGATTTTAAAATTTAAAAAAAAAAATCTTATTTTATGCATATGCTTTTAAATAGAATGCATTTCGCCTACCATTGTGCGTTATTGCTGTTGGCAAATGTGTACTCTTAAGAGAAAGTTTCTGAAAAGATCAAAAGTTGGCTACAACAAAGCGCATGAACTGATTAGCTGGAAACACAGGATTGCTTTTATCGTACGACTATGACATCGCATGATTTTTTTAACTGATTGGCTAAGAACACATATCTATTATTATCATGTGACTGTGACGTCACATGAATTGAGTCCATTGCAATGTGACTCAAGCCGCTCCTGCCCACATCTTGCCTTATATTGGTTGTCATAAGTGCCAGCTTTTCTTTAAGTCCTGCTGCAGTTCTTCATTGTTTAAAAACGCACGGGTTTATGGATTTGATCTAGGTGTTTCTGTCGTTCAAGTGGAATAAGGAACAACAACTGATTTAACGTATTTTAACTTACTTTTCTGAGATCCAAAGGGAAAATGAGAGAAAGATAATAGTGTGCATTTTTTAAAAATTTTATGATTATAACTGGAAGCAATAATTTTTCATATACTTTGATTTTACCAAGGTTAACTAATAACATTTATTTCTCTTTTACATTCTTATAAATTTACAATAAATATTGCAGAATATTTATTGTTTTGAATCTTACAATGCATACTAATGGTTTGAAATGTATGGCTTTCTAAGCCACTAGCTGTTCACTTATATGAGATCAAAGTTTGTAAAAGAAATTTGATAGTTACATAAAATCGGAATCACTTTGATGGAAATGTAAATTCTTAAATTGATACATTTGTAACTTATGGAAGAATTACGAGTACCTTTCTTTATATCAATTATGATTTCCAGAATACTTGGAAATTTTTTTAATTTGGATTGCTGTATAGCGTATAACTTAAAAAATGGTTCCATTTTTCATGGATATGTTTTTTTTTAAAGTTTAAAAATTCAAAACAGAATTTCGTTATTTAACTATTAGCAATAATTACATTGTTAAGACTCTTAAGTTCTTCCATCGTCGTAGTAGTAGATATACGGAGAATAAAAGGCCAACTTAGGTGTCATCCTCGTAACTCGAACGAGGTTCAAAATTACGTGCCCTCCTTTTTTTTCAAAATTGAACACTAAGAAACTATTAGTTAATCAATGTGACCAGTTTGATAGATAGTTTTTAAATTAGAATGCAACCCAATCGTAAGCAGAAGTGGCCCTGCATGTAGTTTGCTTCTTTAGTTTTCGACAGGATTTAAACTGTTAAGTTCTAAGTTCTTATTGAAATCCGATGAGGTATTCCTAAATTATATTTCAAGTTTAAAAATACCACTCAACTTTGACAAAGAGTGTAGTTTATTTTTATACAGAGTTTGAGAATTTTATAAAACTGCCATCTTCTAAAACTAAAGACTAAAATGCAGGCATTCAATGAAATTTTTAATTTATGATCGACCCCCTGAAAATGATCACCCTGAACGGTCTACCACCCTTCTACAATGGCTCGGACATATCAGGAATTGAGAATCGTTTATCTATTCCAATGTTCGGTTGAATCGCTCCCCACTCAATTAAGGAATTTCAGTCTGACATCCATCTTTTGGTATTCCTTTAACAATATCACTCCCCAGGGTTCCTTTGTCATCAGTCCCTGGTACAATGAAAATTTCCAGCCAATAATTATGCTGCAGAGATGAGTTCAAATTCTGCGTTCATAGCCAAATTTCCAGGCTTTTTAAGCGATGTTATTCATTGACTGAGCGAACTGATGTGAAATAATATCCTGTACTGAAGTTTTCCCCTGTTTGCCTTTATCTGTTGGAAAGGTATGCGTGTGATCTTTTATTTTTTGAAATTTGATGCGTAAAAATGTATGTATAGGAATTAATCTTTTCTTTGATTAAAGAAATTGTTCATTCTTAGGAAGCGGTTAATTTTCTTTTCGTTTTATAGCAGTGGTATTCAACCTTTTCAACTCACAGAATCCCTTGAACTAGAAAGCGTTTTTAATTAACCCCATTCCATACTCATAAATTTATTATTTATTTATTAATGCATTTATTATTAAAAAACTATAATCTAATTTTTTTAAATATAATTTACTCATTAATAACATTAATTTGTGCATTTTGTATTGTGCACCTATCCATGCATTATATGTAGTAACTGGAATATGTGCTTGCTTTTTTTCACACAAACTGTCGACGTCTAGGTCTATTGAGATTAAATGCAATCACATTATTATTCTGAATCTAATTTGTTTTTATGCTTTGTTTTTGTAGCCAATTACGCGTTGAGAAATACATTTCACATAAACACAATGTTCTGAAAGGCATTAAAATGTTTATAGTTGTGTAAAAAATCCTGTATATTTTGCATGCATTTGCAACCAAAAATTTAGAAGAGAGCTGTTCCTTTTAAATTTAGCTTTTAATATCGAATTTGTTGATATATTTTTCCTCTCCTTCATTATAGTTGTTTCTTCCACAGATGCAAAAAGGTGCATTTTCCATTAGAAAACTATTTAGTTTTGCAAGGCATTGTGTTAACTAACGAGAATAAAATTATCTCGTGGATCCAGTGATAGTTAACAATAAAATATTCACAATCTAGTTGGAAGTATATATAAAGACAAAGCATTTAATATTCTTTTATTATATTAAAATAAAAGTTTAAAAAGTGTTGCATAATAAAGTTATTATGTATAAATAAAATTTTCAGTTTTAATGAATAGGGTGAGCTTTAAATATTTGAACCTTTCACAAACAGCATACAGAACATGAATCTATTTCGCATACAGATTTATTTTTTCTCGATTTTTTTTTTGTTAGTCGGGGAACCCCTGGGTATGACTTGTGGAACTCCAGGGTTCCGTGGAACACAGTTTGATGGCCACTGTTTTATAGGAACTAATGAAAATTTGTTAAAAAGGCGGCTTAGTTCGTATAAATACGGTATTTCGTTAAATTTAATATTTTTTTCTATCATTCCATCATAAAATTAACTTTTAAAAATACAAAATATATTTTACAAATGGGATGTGTCATTTGTAAGATGTATTTTGACACTTTTTAACTGATAAAAATTAATTACTTTATAAACATTTGAGAAAAAAAAATATTAACGAGAGTATTTTCTTTTCTTTTTGAATGAAAGTGCATCTACGCATGGGATAAAAGCAAAACTCAACGACATTTAAAAGCAAGAAATTGACTTTTGAAACAGACAGAGCTGGAATTTGAAAATTGTATTTTTAGTCAGTCATAAAAAAAGAAATTCTAATTATGGAATAAAGAAAATAAAAGAATTTCTCTACATTGCTGAAGAAAGATAGCCCCATATCTCTCAAAAACATTTAAAAAAGGATTTCACAAATTTAAACTACGCAAATATAACAAAGCACAATATATTCAGCAATCTCAGAAAGGCATTAAGAAAAACATTAAGCAAAAGTAAGGTTTATTTTTAAATTACCTTTTAAAACCTTTTGAAACATTTCTTAGATAATTTTATTTGTTAAAATGAACATCACACACACAGGGAAACCACCCTCCCCAAACCATAGTATCAGCTAGTTGTTACATGATTTAATGGTTACATTACTTTTTATAGTTAAAATGAAATAAATGTTTTAAGATAAACGCAAGCTTTTAATTGCCCATTAAATATTTTAATGACTCAAATTTCTCTACAGAAGTATACAAAGAAAGAAAATCTAGTAATTAAATAGTTGTTCATGTAAATAGCAACTAGCATTGTTTTGAGCAAGAAAATACCGCCAAATATGATTTACATTTTTTAAGCTTCTTACAATCGTTATAAATAAAATTGACTATGAAACTTCAAACGTTTAAAGGCTTTATTAAAATCACTTGTATTCCCAGTTCAGTTCTCTATATTATTCTGAATTTTTATTTTATATTTTATTCATTTTTGTTAAGAAATAAGAAAATTTGTGTGCATATAGTTGTGCCATTTTGTTAGAATAATATTAAAAAACTGATAAAAAAATTGAGAGAATATTGACTAATTTAAAAGAAAAATGACTTTGGAAAACAAACAAGAGAATGTGATTTTCGAGGAGCATCAATAAACTTTGGATAAATGACAAATAAAAATAGGTTCATAATTGGTAGAACCCACTCAGTATAGAGGGCGCTGCTTGTGAAAACATTCTTTGTTATGATCAGAGATCTTATGTACGTGAACAAGTGACATTAGATTAGATTAGACACATTCTATTTGTTATTAAACTGAAATTTAATCTTTTACTGATTTGTCATCGATTTTTACTGAATTCAAACTGAACCACTATAATGCCTCTGGTAATTTGATTCCTTTGATGAATGAAAACAATAACAATTTTTAAATGAAATGTCTGTCAGCTTCCTAATGATTATATTAAACGCATATCACTTGTTTTCAATTATTTATTTCTTGAATTTTGATGGTGAAAAGTTCACTTATATTAACTGACATTTAAGAGAATACATTCTGTTATAAATATTGTTTTGAAATACCGAAAACATTTAAGAGACCTTAGAAACACTTTTCATTCTTTATAAACATTTTCATTCACAGTAATGAAAGATCATACCTTTTTTTCCTTCAAAAAAAAGTTTGAAAAAGAAAATCCTAAATAAAACATGATATAAAAATATATAGCCATAAAGTTAGACAAATATCAGAATTACAAGCGTATAACATGAGTTTGAAAAATTAATAAATTAGGTGCTATAGTGCATAAAAAAAAACAAATAAAGAACTCAAATTGTTCTGTTAAGATCGATAAATAAGAATAAAGTTGAAATTTCGAGGAGTGTTTGTTCAACCTAAATTCCAAAATAAATAAATAAAAAAAAAAAAATTTTTAGATATGCTGGATTACATTTTAAAGAATGAATTTAATAAGATTTTTTTTAAAAAATTGCACTGATAGAGGCTTTTGGTGTAATTAATTCAATCAATATTTCTCTTATATCGATTTCATTAATTATGTTCTATAATTAATATGTCCTGAAAATTATAACTGTAAAATATTTTTCTCTTCTCAACTTTTATTCGAAAACTGATGCGAGAGAATATGGATATTTAATGAATTATTTCTAACAAATTCTCAAAACTACGATACTTTAATTTTTGAAAGGTTTTAACTCTTAGACATTTAAGAGATTTTACATTTGCCGAAATCCCTTAATAATTGAAAATAAATATATTTAATTTTATTTGTTTGAATGGATATTAATTAAAACAGTCACATGAATAAAGTACTGATAATTTGATTTCTTGAGGTTATAACATGCATCTCAAAAATAGCTACGCGGGCACTTTCCCACGAATTTAATACAAATATTTATTCATTGCATTCTATATGTTAATTCCGTCTTTTCAGTCATACTAATGAAAATCTCCCATCACAACTTCCAAAGCGACTTCTCCACCAAACTAATTAGAAAAACACACACAAAGCAGATTAAAATAAAGATAATTAACTCTGTTTTGAGAATTATACCCTACAAATTGATAACTCCGATTCGTTATCAAATTAATATCCTGGCCCGTCTTTCATCCTGCTCTAGAAAACAAAACAGATGACGACAAACATATAATCGACCGGTGGCAAAACAACTTTTCTTGTCGGAAGTGTAGTTTTATTAATTTTAAAGAGAATGGAACCGAAATGCTTATTCTTAAACTCTTTCCATTGAAGTAGTTCCATCTAGAGCCAAGAAAAACTTTTCCCCAAGTTCTCCTCTAACTCTCCCTTTTACGACCCGTCAGTGGCGAGAGAGATATTTAAAAGTGTCTTTTCTAAAAATGAGATGTTAGCGCTGATTATCCGTCTAATGGAAGGCGTAATATTAATTGTCGCATCATTGTGCCTGGGATAATGTTACGAGGGCTTATTTGCTTGTCTCGGTCGCGTGTGTTAAAGGGGGATTTATGTGGCTTAGTGGCTACGGAACATCATTGTGTTTAATTATGGGCCTTGATCCGAGACGCATAACCGGGTTGCCGAGTTTTCCACATATTGAGAGCTTTGAATGGCGCCAAAGGTGCGAAATATTCTCATTGGGGTACTGTTGGGGGTATGAAATATTGCGATGAAATTGTCAGGTTATTTATGTATTATCGGTGAAACAGGAACTTTAAATAATGGTTGCGTTTCCGTGTTATTGTTACTTTGATCCGAAATGATTTGACAGCAATAGAGATCATGCTAATTCCTGACTCACTAGAGACTTCATGCTTTCCATGATTATATCGATAGGAGTATAACAGTATCAAATATATTAATGTACTATGAAGTAGATACCTGTAGCACAGATTTAAAGTTGTTTTTTTATAGTCAAGGCAGTGTTTTAAAGCTGCCATAGCTAGCTGCTTCCAAAATTAGGATTTTAAGGTTAAAATTTAAAAAAAATGGAAAAAATTCTTATTATGAATTATTTAACAATAACAGCAAACGGCGTATATATACGTCTCACTCAACCGGTGAGTTTAATGCCCGAATGTATAAATACGTCTTAAGCGGAATGCGATTTTTTTCTTCTTTCTGCAATCAGTTAAACTATTCCGAAGGATTTGAAATGCAATAAAATGCCATTGGCAATGTTTGCGAAGGATTTACTTATTTCCGAGAAAATTTGCTTATTTATGCTTTTTCTCCCCCCGCCCCGCAAAGGCGGCGGTTTCGCGCACCTATGCGAAAAACGATGGTACTGGGGAGCGAATCGCACATTTTTTAATCGGTAGTTATTGGGTTAATTATGATTAAGTTGTGTCATAGAGTGGTTGCAATAGTGAAGTAGATGACCTCAAAGATGAACAGTGATGGTACGCTGTTAATAACAAGTTATGGGTTCGAGTCCTGGTGCTGTCAATCCTGTTGGCGTGACATGGTAGCTTGGAGAGGGAAGTGCCAGCTAATTTGTCGTTCTCGTCCTTTTAACGTTGTTCAGGTCATTCCAATCGTCCTCGTTTTACTTCTAGTTCAGTGCAACGTTAAACATTCAAACACTCTCCCCGGTGCTACCAAGTATTCGTCGTGTAGAAAAGCTGATGCATATTAAATTTTCCTATGATCAATCTCTTAACGTTGATGCGGTGTGCAAATTTGTAAAGACAAAGTGATGTCAATTCAGGTGTTACTTGGAAATGGCACAAAATTAAGCAATCCCTCAACAATAACACTCTTGTAGTATCAAGGTGTGGTATTAGTGATCAGTTCGTAAAGCAATTTTTGTAGAAGATATTGAGATTTCATCCTTCGTGATTGAAGTTTTGATCCTTTCAAGGATCGTGGTATCTGAGAGGTCATGATCTCAATCTAATGGCTAGAGACAGATTCGTCTAGTCTTGGACTTGAGTCCAGATGTTTAAAAAACGACGCGGTGTAGAAGGATGATAACCCTTGAATCTATCGAGATTTATCCACTTCTACGTTTGGATTATGGAGATATAATGGGTCAATTCAGCTGTTAACTTTGTCTCTTGAGCATGGTACAAATTTCGTCTTAAGACTTCTTAAGGCCATGGTTCTCGACGCAAAAGTAGGTCCCCATGACTCTTAAAAGTAGACAGTTTAATGGATACTCGAACAAACGACAACCTGAAACAAATAAATGTGCATGTTATGCGATCTCACAAATCTAGAAATGAACTGACTCAATAGACTGCCACCTTTGGATTAAATGAGTAATGATGGTGTGTGTGGAAAAGTAGGCCTAGGCCAAGACGTAGAGGAGAGCCATCACATAATAAATGCAATCTTGCCATTGCTGTCATTTGACATATAAATTTAAATTACGAGTTTTTCGAGGAAATGTCTTGGAATAGCATTTTCCGGTTAAAAGTATTGGGATCATGATCTTATTGAGGCTGAGTTGAGAACGAGACAAAGCCCCCACCGAGGCAAAGACCCTGAGCCGGGTCCAGTTGGCTGATGCCTGGACGTCCCTGGTTTCAAAGTAAACGTTTAATAAACTCTCAATCAACAGTAAATCCCGATACACTTAAGACACTTCGTAAAAAATAATGAAGGATTTAAGCACAATTGAGGCTTTCTAGGAGAGGTGTGGAAACTTTATGAATGATGTATATGATCAGATGTCTTTCTCACCACTTGATCGTAGTTTAAAGTTACGAGGTCAGATGTTAATAATGATAATTATAATATTTATATCTAACTCTTGTTGTCTTAGGATAGTACTGAAGAAAAGATCTATGCATTTTGTTATATAAAGGGATCATATGTTTGTTAGGTAATAATTCTGCGAGTCTGGTAGTTTTTTGAGCAATCTTGAAATAATTTCTGATTATTGTATTCGTTACACGGAACATGTGCTATGAGTTACACTCCTGGTTTGTTTAGTGGTACAGACATTAAGTGAGCACCTCTTAAAAGTGATTAGTTTAAAACTCATTGATGTATTTCAGTATCAATAAATATTCTTCTGGTTGCATTCGATTCGATTTTCTCCATTGAACCAATCAATCTTATAATTGTTCTAGGGGAAATCGTATTTCTAAAGGTCTAAGATTGAGGCAAAATCTCCTTATTCTATTCGAATTATCCAAACACTTGTATGTTATTCATAGTTTATAGTGCTGTATGATGCGCATCATAGTATTGTGGACATCTATATAATTAATAATAACCTGTTCTATATATCTCTATTAGGAATAACAATCGATATAAAAATTTCTTACGATATATAGGTTTTATTTTGATCACTAATGTATCACTACATTGGAATAACTATCTTTATTTACCCCCAAAAATTATACATTTTTTTCACTATCGAACTATTAATTATTCTTTAGTATTTAATGTCAGATTTTTTTCAAAAAATATAAAATTTTACATAAATTGCTCATACGTAAATAATCTAAGCCTAATGTAAAAAAATTCCAATTATGCAACACACATTTTCCATAATAAACACTCTCCTACTCATAATATGTGATTTGATTTTTTTTTTTGTTTCTGAAACTTTCCCCCTGATATTTTTAATCGTAGATTATTTGACTCACGATTAATTTCCTTCATATCAAATTATTAGATGCTTAATTTGAATATTTATTTTTCTATCCCTTCATTTTTTTAAACAACTTTAAAGCAAGCTTTTTTTTCAAGATTTTACAATAATTTTCCCGCTGATTTTCACATTCTATAATTTCGCAGAAAATAACTGTGAATGGTTTATTTCTTTTTATTCTAATAATTATTCTTCAGCAGTTTATTTTTTTTTTCTATAATTGATCTTGCAACGAGCTCACATTAATTTTCGAAATTTTTCGAACAAACAGGCTAAAAAATAAACTATATCTTTTATGCTTTTATGCATATAATTATACGATAAAATTTTGTTCTTATAGTCAGGAAAAGAGATTAAAAGAAAAAGAAGATATAATGAATTTATGTCACAAGCAATAGATATATTACCGTATAACAAACAGATAACAGAGATCTAAATTGAAATGCAACAAGTTTGGATTATAAAAGGGTTTATTTAAAAAATAAATAAAACAAATAAGCTTTTTTCCAGTTTTATTGGAAGAAAGCCCACTACAACTCTTTCTGCTTCTAATGCAGTTTGAATTTTCCCTCTGCCTCAGTTAGAAGTATTTTAGCAATCTAATGGTACGGTGCTAATATTAATTTGTGTTAATAGTGTTTTATTTGAATGTGTTTCAATTTCTTGAAAACATAAATTATTGAAAGCACTTATTTAGCACTTATTTTATAGAGTTCAAACATTTAACATACATATTAATATTATTCAAATAAATGCTTCAATCAGATGTGTTATTGGTTGTACAAAAGAGTTTATTAACAGTTTATTTAATATTATAAACAGTTATATTTAAAAGATTTTACGGTTTAAAATGTGGATAGAATTTTATATGATTTCGAAACATTTCATAAATAAATTATAAAATAAATAAATAAATAAATAAAATTGAAGTTTTAAAATTTTTTTTTCATTAAAATAGAGAGAGAGAGAGAGAGAGTATAATAAATTCACAAAAAAAATTAAACACTATGATTAGTCATATTTTTAAATATTTCCTCAAACTTGGTCGCTTACATCGTTAAAGAGACAGGAAGAAATCTGCCTAAAATGGCCTCCCAAAGTCATTAGCACGTAAATGTTTTAAATTTAGCTTATTTACAAACTTCTAATTCGTTATTTGTGTTCTAAAATAAGTATTTATCTTCGAGCTGATTCGAATGCAATTTGTTTAAATAAAATTAACTATTTATTTGTGCATCTCGTAAAGTTAAGCATAAGAAGCCCGAGAACTATAAACTAGAAACAGATGGACTTTATTTGCATTTGAAAAACTTTTGCTAAACTTTTTTGAATCTCGCCAAGGAAAGGCGATAAACTTCAAAATGAGTCTCTCTTCATGTTCTTGGAATCAATACTACCTTACCTTGCGACGGTATTTGAAGAGAGCTAAAATATACATAAAATGAGGATCGTAGCATGCTTTGGAGGGAGAGGGGTGAAAATTTTACGTTCCCATCATCAATGTCAAGCAATCACTCTTCTGGGATCAGGTAAAGGGGGGGGGTAAGCACCCGAGTTGTAAGATAAAATTTTACGTTCCAAAACTAATAAAACCCCCCTCTTTTAAAACTGCTTCCGTGTGCGGAATGACTGCCGATAGAAAAGCATTCCTTGTACCACTCGGACGAGTTTTGAATTTTTAATTTGTTTCTGAAGTTTGGGTAATAGTTTACGAGGATCACTAGAAGATCACAGTGTTTTAAAGGTGCTTTGGGGGCATTAGAGAGTGGTCCAACAGTTAGTAGTTCTGAATGATGGAATTGGAAAACATGCTTTTCTTTAACTCTCTTTGCGTTGTTTTAAATCGTCTTTTTTCTTTTCTTGTTCGTTCGAGGTTTTACATTTGTAACATAAACTTTTGAAAATCCAGAAAACTAAGCTATGTAATGTTTCCGGAAAATTGCTGAGTAGCATGATACCTAAGAAAATAAATTATCGTTTTATTACGTTTACAGCTATTAATTACCCTCGGGGTGGGCATTAAGTCGATCGCGATCGACCAGTGGACCACCAAGAGATTTTGGAGTGACCGCTTAAAGATGAGCAGTTAGTAATTATATACCGAGATATTCAAGATTGGCAGGCAGTATGAAGACGAAGTCTTATATTAACTATAAATACAAGAATTAACTTTAAATGAACATGTTTTATTTTTAAATGTTTTTGAATTGTTTAGTAATAAATGCATTATTTAATATTATTATATTTGTGGCTATTATTATTATGTTTATATCTGTTCACGCACTGATTCTCTGTTCATTATTTAAAATCTCTAAAAGATTACACCACAAATTAAATGGCTAGGACTTTAAGAAAAAAGAATTTTATTGGAGCATTCTCCATACGCTCTTGCTCTCACCAAGGTTTACACATACACTGAACACTACACACACTAGCGCCTTCTCGCGATAAATATTCATTTGTTGTTGTGGGCGTCACAATAATTATTTGTTCAGCACTGAACGATATCTTGCGTTTTGCTTTAAACGTGATCTTAAAGGGGTAAGTTTTTAATTGCAGTTATGTAAGTAAGAATATATTCCGTATTTGTTATAAAGTTATAATAAATATCATATACCTTTTCCTTAGCTCACGACACCTACGTCCCTGGGTGGACCGCAACACCTTAAAAAAAATTAAAAGTAGCCCGTACCCTGAAAAAGTTTGCCCACTCCTGAATTACACTATTTACATATAGTTACAAATTATTCAAACTGTGGAGTATTTCAATTCACAGAATATTTTATTTATGAAAGAGGAGGCAAACACAACGTCCCTTAAAGGGTGTTTCAAACTAACTCTCATTCCATTCTCTTTGCGTGGGGATGTTCGCTTTCACACCTTGAATTACTCTCGAGGTTCCTGCTCGAAGATGGAATCAAGTCATTGGTTTTCTCACAACCATCGGTTGTCGGAGGGATTTCAGATGAAAGGACTCCACAATTTCTTATGGATGCAAATGTGGATATGAACGACATAATTATATCTGCGTAGGGAAGCCGAACTTGTTGTGAGGCGGGAAAACGTTACAGCTTTATTGAGATTGATTAGGATCGCAAACCAACAACTGAACTACGCATTATGTTTACAGAAATGCCGTCCGTGGAATCAGTTTATTTCACTCTATTTTATTAGAAACATCACATATAAAAATTTTTATTGTCGCATATGTTTTGGATTGTAGACGTTCTTCTATTTTCAAATGTTGGTTCGGTGGCTTAGAGGTAACGTGCCCGCTTCGTAACCCTAAGGTTGCGGGTTCGATTCCGGATGGAGTCTAGATTTTTTTTTGGTTATAAAAATCATATGAACACATGTAAAAGATATCTTGAGTATCAATTCAGCACTGGTACTTTTGACAAAATTAAATCATGGTGATATATATCATCTGACGAGAGTTCGAAATTAAATTAATTCAAGCGTCCAAATTTGGTAACGAGAGTCGTCACTAGATGGTGCTACCACTGAAAGGGCTCTCATATTTGGGGACTTACCATTTCTTTAAAGACTTAGTTGCTAATATGCAGCCCATCAGAAAAAAATCTATTTTGACATAGTTGGATATTTCTCATTTTTATCCCTTGATCAGTGGCGTAACTATGGGCGAACGTAGTAAGACACTAGGAATTAATATGGTGTCTCCGGCGTGGATTGGAGCATACGTGGGCATCCGCATCCGCAGGAGAGAGTAGAAGGTCTTATAAACAGAACCGTTCATTGACGCTACTTGTTATATGAGAAACAACGACATCCGGAAAACCATTAATATCAATAGTTTTGAATCTCACATCCAAAAGATAGTTAGAAATTTCTTCGATTATTTACAATATACCAATAATGTCAATATGCTAAATCTTCCCAAATTACAATTCCAATGATTCTACTAAAAGACCGAGAAGAATGCTTCTCGATTACTACAGTCCGCCATAATGTTAATTTTCAGTGCAATTTTTATTTGCATACCCACGCTTATAAAAATTTAATTCTTAACTTTTCATTGTTCATTTTATTCTGCCGTTTTCCTCACATCTGGACTTGCCCTACCGCCTTCATCTTAAACTTCTTTCTTAGAGATTTGAGCAGCCAATGGGAGTCATTTTCCTCACGCGCCGAGATCCAATCAGAGAGCCACCACTCAGCTCTCCCCCATGCAACCAAAACTTCAAGAACTTGGAACTTTTTTGAACGATTGGTTCGACCAATCAGAAGCTTTCCTCTCCAAGTATGAAAATTTTCACAATCGCTCCACATCTACATATCAGATATGGGATGGAGGCTCGCTTCACGAGACATATGCCCACTAACAGCCCTGTAGGCACGTTACTTGTTGATTTCCTCGAGTACAGAAGGATCATTAACTTCAATGAGTACTATGAGACACTCCGAAGCCTACGCAGGTCCATCAAAAACGAGAGACTGGGGCTGCTCATGAAGGTTGGGGTTCTGCTTTATGACAACGCAAGTTCACACGTCAGAGTCACACACGCGGAACTGGTCAAGTTTAAGTGGCAGCAGCTTGACCATCCACCCTAGAGCCCAGACATCCCTGGGATTTCCATGTGTTTGGACCCTTGCAAAAATATTTGAAAGGAAGTGCTTCTACATGGACAATGAACTCAAGGACGCTGTAAAGGGCTAGGTATCGTCACGGTCACAGAAATTTTGGGTATAAAGGATCTTTCGGCTCGTTAATCAGTGAGATCATTGTGTTCTCTTGCCTTTGAAAAAAGTCTTCATTTATACCCATATTTATACCCATAGTGTCGTTTCATACCTTTTCATTTGAATATTCCTTGTATTAACACGTTATTTGTGTCACATTTAACTTGTGGGGTCTCAGGAGTGTTAAATTTCTCCAGAGGGCTGAAAATATAAACAATATTCAAATATATACAACTCTTTAAAATTAAAATTAAATAATTCGAATCTTTTACACGTTATTTATATAGAAATGGGGCTTCAGAAAAGTGTAAAATGTTTAAAATATAATCATGATTTTAAAAATTATAAGCATATGAAAAAAAGAATCATTTCTATTAGAAATATTAAGTTTTACGTTGCACACGCTATTTTTTTTTCTGAAATAGTAGCTTTAACGACTAGCAATAAGTTGATTTATAGAGTCAAATGTATCCTTATTAGACTGTAGGATTTTTATATAAATAGAATAATAAATTTTATTTTTGAAAAATTAAAAAAAAAATACATTTTCAATTTTTTTTTTAAAAATTACAATATTTTAAAAATATTTTGAAATAAGAAAGATATATTATTACTAAATTAGCTGGGTTTAAAGAGTATGATACATTTCATAATTATATTCAGTTTTATAAATAAAGGCTACTATTCTAGAAAATAGAATGCACAACGCAAAAATTAACGTAATATTTATTACAAAATTATTTCTTAATTTCATATGCTTATAATTTTTTAAATTATGATTATATTTAAAACATTTTGTACTTTTTTGAAACCATAATCCTTTGTA
This sequence comes from Trichonephila inaurata madagascariensis, assembly GCA_019973955.1. Lineage (NCBI taxonomy): Eukaryota > Metazoa > Arthropoda > Arachnida > Araneae > Nephilidae > Trichonephila > Trichonephila inaurata. Next base: position 168,554 of record BMAV01007664.1, read on the forward strand.
ATTAATGTGTAAAAGATTTGAATTATTTAATTTAATTTTAAAAGAATTATACCTGTTTGAAAATTGTTTTATTTTCACCCCTCGAGACAAAATTAACACTCCTGAGACCCCTTAACAGCTAATTGATTATTACGATTATAATTGGAAAGTTTCAAGAGAGTATCACTGGTTTACTAATACTACCATTAATAATTCATCAATCCCTGAAAGGAGAGAGACTTGGGTATCAAAAGGACCTTGAAAATGTTTGACAAGCATAAATAAATCAATAAAAATGATTTTTGAATGTAGATGGTGTAGATGGTAATGACTCTATGGACATTTTTAAGCCTAGAGTGCAATGGAAAGAAGGTACATCATTAACATGCTTCAAGCTATCAAGGCAGTGTTTCTAAAACTGTGGGACGCGCCCTCTAGGGGGCGTGATAATCCTACAAGGGGGCGCGAGCATATCGAAAATAAAAGATTTTTTAAAAAAATCTATCAATTTACTAAAATTAAAGCAAAACAAAATACATTGTGAGGTAATAAAAACTACACATTGTCAATGATATAATATACTCATAAATGTATAAGTACTACAATATGTATTTGTGATCAATAATTCATCATTACTAAGTTTAATAATTACTAATGAGCTTATGGGCTTGTCAAAATTATGTGCAAAATTTAATACTTATCTTGATTATCTGTACGGCTTAGAATTAAAGACGTATTGCAGCATTAGAGTCAAAGTACATTATTATCGAATTCAGTACATTATTATTGTATGACGGGGAGGGGAGGTGCACCATGAAAATTATGATTAAAAATTGGGTCGCAAGCATCCAAAGTTTGAGAAGCACTATGTTAAGGTGTTTCGGGTGACACAAAAGCTATCTGCATCTAAAATAACACACTTTAAGCAGGACTCACAGTTGAAAATAATTTTGTCCAGAAAATATGAAATTTCCAATCTAAAGAGCTCAGTGTTTCAGTCACACACAAATCCCACGTTTTGAATCGCTTATCAGTGGTTTGTATACTCTTTTTTCTTAATGTCTGCCTTCTTTATTTTGTGGTCTTGATTCAACGATTCTTGCTATCATCAGGCATCCAAATGCTGCCCTATTTTTAAGATATATTTTTAAGATTTCTCAACTTAATTTATTATACAATTAGCTTATTACAAATTGATTCTAAACAGTAAATTATAAATATGACTTATATAAACTAGAAAAAAGTTACAAAATTTTATTTACTGCACGGTGCTTGAAAAATTAAAATAATTGCAACTAAGTAGATCGCAAACATGCATTTAAAAAGATTAGACAACAATTTCTTACAGTTCACTATCAGAATACATATATATATATATGGTTGTAATCTAGTGGATATTATTGCGAATGAAAATCCTAAGTTTTTACATGAACATGTTTTATATGATTTGTGTATGAGTCTATTTCATAAATGCAATATATATTCATGCCACAAACTTTTATGTATTTATACAATACACTTTCGAAATGCTATACAAAGGCTTCGGGACGTTTCGTACATAAAAGCAATAACATATGCGCATGTCTGATTGAGTGATTTGAAAGTCATGAACTCTTATTTTATTGCGGAAACTTTATGTAAACCCTTTTTCCTGACTGCATAAATGCATGTTATGAAGTAAGAGATATTTCAAAATACTGTGTGCTTGTCTATGAGAGTTGGTTGAAAACTAAAAGCTATACGCGATGTAATGCATTCTTTTATTAATTTATTGAATAAAATGTAAATGCATATTATGGAATATGAAAGAGAAGAATTTCTTTTAATTAACAAAATAAATAATACTGTGGTTAAAGGTGGTTGAATACTTGCTTGTGTGTGTGAAAAGAAAGTGAATGAAGTAATAACGATGCCTTGACACCGAAGTTTCGGTGACAAGCTGTTGACCTTATCAGGGGTGTTTATTTGAACCACCGACCTACTAGTCCACAGCTACGTCATGCATGCTTTAGACGACTGGGACGAAAGAAATGATTCCGGTCAGTCGTTAAGGTCTTTTATTCCAGTCCTTTGTTGTTTGTGACTTGCAGAAGGAGGCACCGCTGCAAAGTTAGTAAATTTCTTTAAAAGAAATGTGTTGGCCACCCTCGAGGAGAGAAGAAAAGGGTAAACCTTAATAAAAGGTTCTATCATTTTGTAAAGGGTCTATCCGCGAACCTGTAACTAATCTTCTTGGGGTAAATTTATTTCTTTTTATCTGTTAATCTAGTGAAAACTATCATCCGAAGAAGACGACTTGATTCATGCAAATGAGTGGTTCTATTTAAGCATTGACTTTTAGATACGCGAAGTTAGTTGGGAGTAGTTGAGAGCTAGTCAACGAGTAGTTTCTGGTTAATCGATTATTGCTGATTGACGATTAAGTAGAGAGTTTAATGATAACGACCGAAGGTCGTTCAACAAATAACAGAATATAGGTGAATTAGATCGTAGAAGTCCAAAGTGTTCTAAGAGTAAATGAATGAAGTTAAACTCAAATATTAAGTATCCTTTTTGCTGTGTGATTGCTCTTATAACTAGTAGTGTTGCGCATTTCCTATCTTGAGTTGTTTGATTTAAGTTAGTGAGAAATAATAAAATGGACTATAGTTTTGGCTGATCTTTACTCGAACCCCCAAACACTAATAACCTCAACGAGGTTATTACAAGTTAATACAAGACTTATAATCTTAAGATAGACCAGTAAACTCTCCAGTGGGCTTAATGTTATTGATTAGCATTAGAGATGAGTCCCTGAGATATCTGAATGATCATTCCTTATTGTCAGTCTTCCTCCTTGTCAGCTAATACTTGTCTTTTTCTCACTGTACGTATTGATTCCTGCAGTTCCCACGTTGGCTTGGTGGGAAAGTTTGGAGATAGTCACGACAGATCACGTGTCAGCCGCTTGAGTTGTCACGGCAATTTTTGATTTTTCAAAGACCTTTGTTGTAGAATTCTCAGTATATTGCATCGAAAGCAGTTTCTCCTTTTCTCGAATGATATCATTTGTGTTGTCGGATCTCAAACCCCTCAATGTTTTTTGAGCTTTGAGTATAAGAAAATGACACTTGGATATATATCCGGAGAATAGGGCGGATGTAGCAAAATTTCAAAGCCACATGATTTTGATTATTCAAACGCTTTTCAAGATGAGCGAGCAGATTCTTTTTGGCAAGAAGGTGGGCGCTTTTGGTGATAATACTTGATACATTTATTGATCAGGACATTCGTCCAATTTGTTCATCAGTGTGCAGAAATGGCACTACTAATAGACTAACTTTTTTGCAGGTAGTCTGTCAAAATTGTTCCTCGTCAACCCTCAAAACAGATAACCATTAACTTAATTGCACTTTTGCACCTCAATATTCTCGAGAGAAGTCGAATTGCTGCGCTTTCACTCCTTTCGCAATCGTTTGGTCTCGGGATCATATTGTTAGATCAAAATTAATGTATAGTCCCTAGGCGACCAAAAAGAATCTTTTCCGTCTTACTCCAGAGGATTAAAATATATCGTGCTGCGTTGCTTCTGAAAAGGAATCACAGTAATCGGGCGATTTAACATGCTGACTTCTTTGAGAATAATTTACCACACACTATCTTAGATTAGTTGCATTCGTGATTATAACTATTGTTCTGGTTTTAGATCAGAATTTATTGCAATCTAAAAGAGACTGTAGTTCTTTAAAACGACTTCGGAACTTTTCGTAGGAGACATTTGGATACTAACGGACGGTCGTGCTTCTGTACAACACCTTTCTCATTGGACAACTGTTGGGGATATGACAGGCCTGAATATTCTGTGTCTTTTGGTTCGACTGTCTTCTAGACACTCTATATTCTTTCAATGGGTCCCCTCCCATATTGAATTAAATGATAATGAGAGGACTGCCACTGCTGACATCTTGCAGGGTAACACTCTTCTAACTTTTATCGAACTCTTATTTACTAAAAGGATGGAATTAAACATACTTCGTAGAATACCGACAGCTTACCATTTTTATTTTGGAAATACTTTATACTTTATTTTTTTATACTTGGTGTCACCAGCTCAATATTCCTAGGAATCTGCAAATGGCTGTATCACACTTTTTTAGTGGCCACATCAAATCTGTTACTTTTCAACAAGGGCGGAAAGTCTTTCCAGTGTCATGAGCGCATGGCTGATCAGGCCTCTCCTGGTCATATTCTTAATTGCTTGAATTTTACCGTAGATGAAGTTGTGAAGTCTCTCGCGTTCTTCTTCTAACATAACTCCTAAGTTCTTTGACGACCACGATTAATGGCAAAACTTTTCCAACCCAATACCAAGAAGAGAAACGGATCGAATATGCAAATGAGATATACTTTAAAAGGATAGAAAGTTTGGTGAGATAGGACGGCAAGCCTAGAGATAACTTAGTGTGGAATTGTTAGGAATAAAGGTTAGACGTCCTACAGCTCTGGAAGAAGGATAAGCTCATCGCCATTAATTATAATAAGGATTAAGAAAGCTTGTGTAATCTCTCCTACAATTAACATAATAGGAATTACTTCAACCTAGGAAGGAAGGTGACTCTATAAAAGGTAATATTTTGTATAGGAAGTTAGATTAGACAGTTAATTAAATATAATTAAGATAAGTGTTCTAGTTGTGCGATCTGACTTGAATATAAAGTTTAATTGGTAGTTTACTCTCACTTTAAGAAAGTTGTTATTTAGAATTAAGTAATTTAAGTTATTCTTAATAAAAGTTGTGTTAAGAATTACATAATGTCTCATCATTTAGATAATCCCACACCTCTAGCTTACGCGAATCACCCCAGACATAGTCATCACAGGATGGCTATGTCTCAAAGTTTTAGGGAATCCTATCTTATTTTAGGATTTTTTAGTCATTTTTGGCTTTATGGCGATGTAGCTAAGCTACACCAGCTGAGAGAAAACACATTTAAACAACAAAAACACATTCGTGATCATATACATGGTTTCTCTTTGGTTTAATGGAATTGAACCCTCTACTCCCTTCACTGTGGCTACCTTTTAAACCCCTTTCCCCTACATATCACAAGTTGTTTCAATTTATATCTTTCTCAAACCAAAAAATATCATTATTAACATCTGCATTGTATAATAGTATGTACGTAAGGAATACAGTTAATATGCAAAGTAAACTTTATTCATACATTTTCGTTATTTAGTAATATTTAAAACTTTAAGATACCCTCACGTATATACGAATATTTAAACTATTAAAATTAGTAAGAATCTATGTTTCTGTTAAATAAGTGTATCTTTAACACTGGGATTTTATGATTTATTTGCCTTTTTTTTCTCCCTTTTCACTTTGGTTTTGAAAAAAATTCTGAGAAAAAAAAATTCTATGCCTTCATGCAAATGTTCCTTTTTCTAATGACAAAACTATCCAATTCTCTTTTTGTACAAAACAATCACATCAGCTCAGTACAAAGTTACTCCAATAATCAATGTACATAAAATTAGTATTTCAATAAATTTAGATAATGTTGTACTGTATCAAATGGAGCTGGTTTTACTTCATGGTTGTTTTTCATTACACATGCTTTACAAAATTCATTAAGAAGAAAAATGTATGGTGTTTAATATATTCTTGGGTAAATCATAGTTTAAATGACAAAAATATTTTTTTAAAGATATGAAAATTCTTACTTTTCACCAAAGTATCATTGTATACCAATTAAAGGAAGGACTACTTTAATTTAAGCAACACTTCTACTCGAGGGAAAGTCAAACCGCGCAATACGCCTGTAGCGCATTTTATTCTGCAACAAATCCTCTCATCACACAAACCTCTTATTTATTTACTTTTCTTACACGTTTGGGAAACGAGGCTCATTTTGTAAAAAAATGTCCTCGAATCTTTCTAAAATTGCCCTCACTTAAGGGAC
>BMAV01007664.1:174877-187591 GCA_019973955.1 Trichonephila inaurata madagascariensis
AAAAAAATGTCCTCGAATCTTTCTAAAATTGCCCTCACTTAAGGGACCTCCATAAATCATCAAGAAAGTTAAAATAAACCCTTCCGATTTCCCTCAACGCCACTGAGGATATCCAAATGCATTCCAATTCCCTAAACTATGCCCACTTAAATTAAGGGATATTTCCATTAAAGCTCTGCTCCAGAGGCCCCACTGGCGTGTCATAATTCATTTTCTTTTTATAAAGAATGTCGGAAGGTGAAAAAAAAATTCTTAAATGAGAATAAGAAAGCCAAGTAAATGCTAATTGAAATGCTTTCGGAAATATTCGCTCTGGAGTTTTGGAGGCAAGAGTTAATTAATCCTAATTATGAAAATAAATGAGAATCTTTGATTAAATGCGAGAAATAGAAAAGTTTAAAATAATTATCGAGAAATATCGTTCGTGAAATCGGCGTTCGGGAGATAATTATGAAAAACAATGTTTTCTAATTTAATACATTTATGTGACATATGATAATTAGGTATTTCGTTCAGCGTTTACTTGTGATTGGGGTAGTTGAAATGTATCAATTTATTCATAGAGCGTCGGAGGATTTGTTTTCAGGATTTCTTTTTATTCAAAGTGGAAATGCGAAAGAAATTCATTCTGACTGTATTTTATGAATGATTGACAAAACAATGGAATATTGAAGTTGAAGCTATATATTAGGTGTGGGTGGACTTTTCCAGCGCACGGGCTAATTATAATGTTTGTAAGGTGTGTTGCGACCCACTTAATGACATAGGTGTAGTGATTCTGTATTAAAATGGTATGTTTTTTTTTCTTAACACTTGCTTTCAACTTTGTACACCTCTTTTAAAATATAATTACTATTTTTTCTGCGAAAACACAATATTGTTGAGTTTAATGCTTGGGCAACTATGAGCGACTGCTAAACCTTGGACGTATTCAAGGCAGTGTGCAGCGAACTGATGTGAAACGATAAATCTGAAACCAAAGTATTTGTTATCTGCCGAGTCCTACACCATAGTGGAACAGGACATCGAGGCGAGAACCCAACCCCGTGAAAGCGCGATATATGGATATAGTAGCACGTGGGAAGTCTCGTGCTATCGTAATCCCGAGGTACCCTAGTGATCTTTTCCTTTTCCCAAGGGGTTTACTATCTTTGGTAAACACAGGTGTCACGACTCCGGGGTACCCCAGTGATCCTTCTCTATTTTCGACCCTCCATCTTGTCATCCAATTTCTTCTTCTTTTCCCGTCCAGACCACAGACCTATGAATGTTTGGCGCAGTATAGCCAAAATTGACTCTTGCGCCATAAAACACCAAACTCAACTCAACTCAACTCGTGCTATCGTGGGAACCCCCTAGTGCGGCGTGTGTGTAGTTTGAAAAACACTGCCATAAGCAACAACGGAAGTAGCGTCAGCATAAGAGGAATGATACATGTGCAGACAACTGAAGAAGAAAGAATAGTAGCTGACCTGCGTACCCTAGGTTATTCAAGTTCAAATTACGATGGTAGGCATACGTGTCCCAACAATACTGCAACTAATGGAAGTGCCTTCTATTGTGCTGTACGAATGGATATGTGGGACTTGTCTGTCCGCCATCCATACCATTTGTACTCGCTTATTTTTTGATATTAACACGCATAATAAATAAGTGGAAAACGAAGCCATTGTTATGCAAAAAAATTAATGTGTTATATGTTATAGATATATTCATTAGTTTTATTTAAAATGACAGGTAAATATGAAATAAATTTACCGTTAAAGGACCTCTTTTGTGTCCAAAAGTTTCAATTTTCTCCCCATTTTTTGTACAATCTGTTATGAATAGAGGAAGTATAACAATTCCTCAGCAAACCTGGAGACACTCTAAACTTCCTTATTGACTTTTATATGAAGTCTATTTGTATTAATTTAATGAAGCGATTTTATGTGTTGGCATGAAACGAAACATAATTTTTCTCTTCGTTGTGCCTATGTTGTGATACCAACCATACTGGCCCACCTGACTTGCTTTTAATGGATGTAATTACTGGTTTTTTAAGCAGAATAAATTCTGACTGCGAAGGGAGAGGTTTTCAAGTCTCACTCTGTTTAAATAACAGTAGTATTTCTTTTTAAAAAGTTTAGAGAGAGGGACTCATGCGCATGTGTCGTTCTCGTCATTTAATTGTGGTTCAAAATCACGAGGTTCGTTGCCAATAGCCTTCTAGTTGCTTTGTGGTGCTATATAGATATACAATCAATCACTTGAGTTTTTTTTAGAAATGTTTTTTTAATGAATCATTTCTTACATAACTTTATGTAAGTTACTGTGAATTTTTATAGTCATTAATTTTGGAATTGAATTCATTTAAGGGTAAAACTTAAACAATTTTCAAACAGGTATAATTCTTTTTAATTTAAATTAAATAATTCGAATCTTTTACACATTATTTACAAGGGATTGTGGCTTCAAAAATGTACAAAATGTTTGAAATATAATCATAATTTAAAAAATTATAAGCATATGAAAATTCTGTAATAAATATTAAGTAATTTTTTTGCTTTGCGCACGTTTTTTCTAAAATAGTAGCCTCTGATGTATAAAACTTCATAGAATTATAAATTGTTTCATACACTTTAAACCCTACATCATTTAAGAATAATATATCTTTCGTAGTTCAAAATATTTGAAAAATATTGAAATTTTTAAAAAATTTTTTGAAAATTAATTTTTGTATTTTTTGTAAAATATAATTTATTATTCCACTAATATAATATTACTACAGTGTAATAAGGATACTTTAACTTATAAATCAACTTATAGCTAATCATTAAAGCTACTATTTTAGAAAATAGCAAGCGCAACGTAAAACTTAATAAATATTTCTTATAGAAAACTTTCTTATTTTCATATGCTTATAATTTTTAAAATTATGATTATATTTGAAAATTTTTATACTTTTCTGAAGACCCATTACTTTATAAATAAACTGTAAAAGATTCGAAGGATTTAGTTCAAATTTAAAATAATTATACCTGTTTGAAAATTGTTTATATTTTCAGCCCTCTAGAGAACACCCCTGAGACCCTTTAATGTTGAATAGAAGTATCTGCTTATGGTATTTAATTGGGCATATAATTAAATATCTAATATTACCACCTTTTTTCCTTTTGTGTGGTAATAATGGTCATACACTCATCGAGACGTATTTTGCTCAACCCCCCTTTTTGGACTAGAATATTCCAGCGGGCGAATTCAATTAAGTGATTTCGGATTCCAGGTCGTGCACAAGGAGTGCGCATTTGTCAACTTCATAGTGGGCGAACTCGGATAATTTGTTAGGTGTGCACTATCAAAAGCTGCACGGAGTGGCATAGGTTCGCGTTCATGCCATTAATCTGAAGGGGGGGGGTTGAGGTGGAATTTGCATTACACCTCCCCCCTCTTCTGAAACAAATTATGGTGTTCCAGGGGGACGAGATTAATGGACGCATGCAGATCACGTGACCCGCGAGATGGGCAGCGGCCATTTCTCTGAAAGAAGGAAGTGTCCAGTTTAAATTATCTTAATCTTCAACGATGTTATGAAGTGGGTCTTCTTAATCTTGGAACATGATTGCGGTATTAAAGCCTTGCATATTGATTAGGTTGTAAATTGTGCACGGATTAAATACCCCAAAATGTCTTAAATGTTTAATTTATACTTCCGGTTTGTTTATATATTCGGATATTTATGCAAGGTAATCTTGATGTATTGTTTGGTGATGTATTTTTATTTTGTTTGTCTATATTCCTTATATTAACCATTGCAATATTTGATTTTCGTGTTAAAAGACATCAGATTCATGTTTTATTTCGTTGTATTTGTTAATAGATGTTATAACACGTCCAGGCAACACATGTGATGACATAATGTTTTACCGTCCTAATAAAGCCATCGTTAGTTTGTTTTGCTTATATATATAAAATAACACTTTAAATATATATATATATATATATATATATATATATATATTTAAAGTGTTATTTTTAGTTGTTTGTTTCCCTTATTCTTAGTAAATATTAAACAAATTGAAGAATAATTATGAAAATAAAAAAATAATTTTTCAAAGAAATGGAAAACGTTTTTCAGATTCTGTAGAGTTAAAATAAAAAAAAAAATGTCAAGTTATTCTTAGAAAGATTAGAGGTCCTATTCTACCATAGCCACGCAGTGCTCCGAATTACATACTGCAAAATTTCCATTTACACTTAAAAATTAAACATCACTTTTCACCTACCAGTGACGTAAGGGACCCCTCACCCTGTGAAGTCAGGTTTCAAACACTTATTTTTTATTCATCCACTCAAGTTCAAATAAATTTTTTAAAGCCTGTAGTGGATGACACTTGATGTAAAAACAATTTTTTCAAATATTAATTATATTTAACTAATTAAAATAAAATGTTGACATAAGTAGGAATTGACTTAATTTTTTTTTAGATAACTTCTTAAATTTAATTTTCTTGAAAAAATTAAAATTTTCCTTTATTTTTAGGAATTTTACTCAATTCTGTAACTCCTTTAATAAAAGATCCGGCGCTCGGGAAGGCTTGGAATCGAAACAAATGTTTTCTATACCCCTACACTTGCTAATACAGAGATTCTCAAACTGTGGGTGTGCCCCCCCTAGGGGAGCGTGATAACACTAAGTGGGGGATGCGAGCATAACCAAAAGTCAAAAATAAAAGATTTAAAATAGTTATCAATTTATTGAAAGGAATCAAAACAAAATACATTATGACAAAATAAAAAAATAAAATAGATATTCACACCGATATAAGATACTCATAAGTGTATCAGTACGGCAAAAGTATTTCATAATTAGTTTATCAATACCATATCAAAAACAATTTTAGTAATTACTAGTGACTCTTCCATGGGTTTGTCTTATACAAAAGTTATATACAAAATATAATACTTATCTTGATAATTTGTGCAATTTATAATTAAAGTTACATTGTGTAGCTTTAGTGTTTAAGTAAATAAAAAAATAAAATACATATTCACACCATGTGTTAAATAATTATTGCATTCAATACATTTTTAATATGATGTATGAGGGGGGGGGGGGGGGTGATGAAAATTATGACTCAAAATTGGGTCGCAAATTTTGAAAGTTTGAGAAACACTGTGTTAATGCGTTTGCGAGCACGAAGTTTTTTTCCGGCAAAGAGACTGTTTCAACTGCATAAACAGTTTTACGTGCATTTTGCCGTTTTAAAAACTCAAGGCCAAAAATCATTATGGGATTCAAAATTTAGTCTTTGAAAATTAGAATCAATGAGTAGCCTTAAATTATTCCACTACTCGCATGTTTACATTTTCTAATCAGGAAAAATGAAATAAATGCCCTATAAACGCAGTGTGTCAAGTAAGTTTTAAGACTTCGACTGTAAAAATAAATGGAAACAATAAATTATTTCGAGATTTGGTTTTTTATTCAAAATAGAACCTTCCGGATTCAATGCACTTGTTACAGCGATGTATTAAGGAATCGAACGCATATTGTGAATCACTTTGCAGAATGGCATAAAAAGCATGCCTTGAAGCTACTTGTATGATTGAAATATCCTCAAAATAACACCCTTTTAACTTTATTTTAAGTTTTGGGAATAAAGAGTAGTCACAGGGGACTAAATCAGGTGAATACAGTGGATGGTTTAGCACATTGACATTATTTTTGCCAAAAATTGACGAACAATACGGCTGGTGTGATGGTGTACATTTTCGTGCAACAAACACCAACTGTTTTCAGTCCAATATTCTGGATGAATTCGATGAGCTTTGGCCGTCAAACGCTTTAAAACAGCCAAGCAGTCCTGACCTGTAACTGTTTGCCCAGTTGGAACAAATTCTTAAGGTATCCGACTACGTTCGGAACCATAATTTTAAAAAAGCGCATAAATATATAATTTTCATGATATTTAGTGTCACTTAGATTAGAATACATATATAAAATTGTTTTAAGGGCATTATGACAAAAAAATTATATAAATACAATATTTTGGCAAAAAATTAACTTAGAATAACCTTTTTTACAATGTTCTCCTTTTGTAAGAAATGCTTCTATTGTATTAATATTTTGCCTGTATATAGCTCAGACCTCTGTACAGAGGCTCAACTATGATTTTTGAAAACTTCACATTATTTTTAGAGTTACAACCAATTGAAATAACTATCGGCGTATTTTCTTAATTTCTCCCTTCTGTTTTCGTAAAACATGGATAAACCGACTTCCAAGTTATGCATTTCAAAAATTCTAGTTGAGCCTCTGTACAGAGGTCTGAGCTATATACAGGCAAAATATTAATACAATAGAAGCATTTTTTATAAAAGGAGAACATTTGGAAAAAAGGTTATTCTAAGTTAATTGTTTGTCAAAATATTGTACTTAAATAATTTTTTTTTTTGTAATACTATTCTCTTAACCCAATTTTATATACATTGTCTAATCTAAGTGACGCTAAATATCATAAATATTATCCATTTACACGCTTTTGCAAAATCACGGTTCCGAATGTAGTCGGATACCTTAATGGATAAAATCCTTACTGTAGAAGAATGTAATGAACATTGTTTTGATTTTGGATGGAGCCTTCTTTCATTTTCGGCTTGCGGTGAATTTGGTGACTTCTAATCCGCGCTTTGTCGCTTTGTTTCAGAGAGAATCATATTGGGGAAACCAGGATTAATCACCTGTTACAATAGACTTTAAGAAGTTTGGATTGTTTTTCAGCAGCTGGAATGATATTTCTGCAATATGCACTTCTCGTTTCTTTTCGTTCATAGGTTAAAGTGTGTGGAACAAAGTTAGTACACATTTTAATTTTGCCCAAATCTTCGTACACGATGGTTCAAATCATTTCTTTGTAGGTATCATTTCTTGTTCAAATCATTTCGTACTTTCTTAATAATTTCACGTGTCCTAGATAAAATTGGTCTTTCACTACGTTGATCATCTTCTACCGTATCTCTTCCTTCCAAAATGCCATTTTAACACACAAAAAAATCATTTGATGCATTTGTCCCCGTAAACTTATTTCATAAGTTGGTATATTTCCGAAACATTTTTAACAAATTTTGCATTAAATTTAATTACAGCTCTTTTCTTCATCTTAAAAAACCAACATGAAAAAAAATCACTAATAATATTCATAATAATTGTTCACTTAAAATTTTTATTGACGGGGGGGGGGGGGATAATGGTATACCAATTTGCTTCTTACTATATCTAATAAATCAATTTATGGGACCAATTATTCTGCTTTCTTACTTTCCATTAAAATTTTATGTAATGTAGTTTTGATTTTTGACTGGCGTATTGCATTTAATATTATAATTAGTTTTTTTGGAACGACGCTGATACAAATTATCATGTTCATCACAAATTTTACTGTGTAGAGAATCAAATAACATTTATTTCAATTTAAATCTTAAGATTTTTTAAAAAAAAAATATCAACGATTAACAAACTAGATAAGTGTAAAAGGAAAAAAGTATGGTTTCTTTTCGTAATACTGTCAAATTATATTACATTAAATTTTAATGATGAATTTTAAATGATGAATAAATTTTAAATGTGATGGGGTATGGAGACGTTACAGATAAAAAAAATATTCCGTTTTTGAATAATAAAACCTTCACTTAAAATTTGGGATTTGTAAAGCATGTCTCTTTTGTTGAGGAGACCCAGTAAAATGTAATCGAAGGTTATCGACACCAGATGAAGTATACGGGTATAAATGATAAATATACTTTATAAGATATTTTATTCCTGTTCTGTCTTTACTCCTTATAAAAAAAAAGAATGTACATTGTTATAATGTCACGAAATACCCATGCAAGCGAGTAAGTATAAACTAATTGAGTAATAAAAATTTTCCTCACTTAACATGAATAAACTATACCTAGTAGAGTGAAGATAGCTTTATGCATCTTATGCCCAATATGTATTTTGTGAGTTATTAAAAAAATTATATACTATTACATGTACTTAAAAGTTTTCAGTTCATTGTATATTAAATTTCCAAAAGCATTTGCTACTAGTTCTAGAATGTATCAATGATTTTTCTCAGAAAAGGACCTGGTTCACTTAACACAATAGAAATGGAAATAAAACATCTTTAGAAATTATTCATAAATGGCGAAATTGGAAGAAACGTTTCAGATCACGACGAAAAAATTAACATTTTTTTCGTGTGCAGAACGTAATTAAACTGTCATGAAATGAATACGTTTTGAGGGACGAAAATAGACCCACGCCAAGGATCCGCGCATTAAATGACTGATACAATCATAAAGGTCTTACGCTTAGCCACTGGTCAAACAATGCCGTCTTTAATTAAACGAGCCTTCGCACTGAATGGTTATATACGACTCCAGCAGAAATTGTTTCGCAGATGAGTTATCTAGAGGCTGTTCAACACAGGAAATATACACATGCAGTTTATTTAAATGAGTATGCATATATCTGAGAAATTACATACACATACAATATTGCATTTCCAGCTTTCGTGAGATGCCTGGAACCTGAATATATTAAAACAGTCATCAGGTATTGGATACCCCTACTTATGGAATCGATTCTGAGTCACGTGGTGTTTGAATAAGTAATTGTGTTTATTAATCAAAGTAAAAACGTAATGTATATTAAATAGCTGTATTTATTGAACAGTATGCACCGTATTGCTGTATTATTCAGTCGTATAACACGCATCTACACTTTCAATTGCATTTTTTTCGGTTTTAGTCACATAACACGCATCTTTTTTTCAATCCCTACTATTAGCTCACACTCTCTATATATTTATTTATTTATCTTGGTGGAATTTTCAATCGTTAATAAAATATATTTTAAAGCGCTCAATTGAGATGACATTTTATATACATGATTATTTTGATGGCAATACAGTAATTTAATTATAATTAATAAAAATTAATTGATTATAACTAATTATTCAAATAATTACAAATACAGCCACGTTGTCATCATTTTTGGTGGCTTAGCGACCCTTTTGGTGACTTGTGTCAAAACATGCAAAGGTTTATTTCTCACATTTTAAAACGCTCATTTCAGCTGAAATTTTCTATACACTATTGTTTCGGGTAAAAATACGATAATCTAGTTTTAATTAATTAAAATTAATTGACTGAAACTAATTATTTAAAGAATTATAGATACAGCCACGTTGGTTTCATTTTTAGCGACTTGGGATAAAACTTTAAAAGATTTTTTTCCCCTTACGTTTTAAAGCATTCATTTGAACTAAAATTTTATATACACGATTGTTTTGGATGACAATACGATACTTTAATGATAATTAATAAAAATTAATTACCACTTAATGTTGTGATTCTGTCCTATGTATATGCATATTTATATTAATTGTAACTATTTAATAAAAAGTAGCTAAATTAAAAATTTTCTTTGTTGATCTAAGTAGGAATTGACTTAATTTTTTTTGTATTACTTTATGAAGAAATCTGAAATATACATGCGCAATACTCTATCTTTTGAAATGTCGATATAGAATGTAAGTGGAAAATAAAAGTACAGTTTGGAAATAAACCTAGCATAATTATAAAAATTATTCAACACAAATGTAATATATCTAACTGTTAATTCTTATTCTTAAGCTTAACTTCAATTAATTATAAAATAGCCAAGCTTGCATTAATTGACCACGGAACGAGAGCGATTTTGAGAGTCCCGTAGGTTCATCTAGTTTATAGAAAAGATTCAATGTTGTGGTTGTCGTGTGTTTTTTATCCTGGGATACATATGAAAAATATACAAGTGTAAGAACAGAAACATACAATTAAAACAGAAGAACATAAACATTCATTACAGATGATGAACCCAGCATAAAACAAGAGGGAGTGCGCTGCTTTCCATTCGAGACGGGAATCATTACAGGCAAAAGTTTGACTTCTTTTCCCGAAGAAAATACAACCATGCCTTACTCGGGATTCAAACCCGAACCCTCTCGGTTACAAGCCGAGGGTCATATTCACCATACTGGCTTGGCGGTGAAAAAAAGAAAAGATTTAATGAGTTCATATAATAAGTTCAGAGAATACAGAACACACGTGAATAAAGAGCAAGCTAAATCCGTAGAACACAAGTAATAGCTTTTTGACAACTGGCGAATAAAAATTTTCTGGTGTTTTCACGCGAGGCAAAGTAACAACGAAGCAATAAAAATAATTAAATGAAAAGTATACTTTACAAGTTGCGAGGCCAGGATTCGCGACACTAACAGTCTAGATCAGGGGTACTCAACCTTTTTTTTTCGACTGGTCATATACGTATGACAGGTATTTCACGCGGACCGCACCGTGAGAATAATGTGTGTGGGGGGGGGGGCAGTATAAAAGCAAAGCAACATTGGACAAATCATTTTTTTTTTGGTTTTTTTTAATTTATTACTATATTAACCTTTCTTTTAAACACACACAAACAATGTTTACTTTTATGCATTTCTTAATGAGTTTCGGGTAGTTTAGATTTCCTTCAGCCATGGCCAAGCCTCTTGGTTACATTCTTTTTTCAGAAAAAAACAAATCGATATATTTGAATAGAATGGAGTTTTCGCTAAATATTTTTGTACATTTTTCTTAAACAACCGGATTTCTTAGTGCAAATGAGCCATGACCGGGCCACTCAGAAAAAGCTGGCTTGCCACATGCAGCCCACGGGCCGCATTTTGAGTATCAGTGGTCTCGATCAAGGGTGTCAAACTCAAAGGCTAACTTGGACCAAACAAACAAGGCTCAACTTGAGGCGGGCAGGAAAAAGAATCAATATTCATAGAAACGTAAGTTTATTTCGATTAATACATTGTAACAAACATAAATAAAGAACAAGAAAAATGTAATATTTACGTCCTGACACTTGGAATCTCTTCTCTGCTACCATCTTTCCTATTTTGGGAGAAATTTTGATGTGCCAATATTTTGCCGGGTCACAAAAATGTTCACTGTGGGCCGCGAGTCATACACCCCTGGTCTATATGGAACGGATGATGATTATTATGATTGGATCAGAGTAATAATGATTGAGAAGATGAAACAGATTTCAATGATGTGCCTACAGATATAATGAAAGATAAATATGACAAACTTTTTATGTTATCCAATAAAATTATATGTCATTTTTTTAAATAAATAATATTTAGATATATTTGCAGAAATTTACTTTTTTTACTCATTCAATTTCTACTATTAGCTTACTCTCTATATATATTTATATATTTATTTATCTTGTTGAAATTTTCAATCGTTAATAACATGCTTTCTTTTCATTCAATCAAGTTCAAATAAATTTTTTTAAACTTGCAGTGGATGACACTTGATGTTAATACATTTTTTTCAGATATTAATTAATTAATTAAATCTAATTAAATTAATTACCGGTTTTTGTCGCCAACATAGGTTTGTCTCTATTGTTATAACATTGTAACTGTTAAAACAAAGACAAAAGTTGGCATCTAAAACCAGTTTTGTAGCCATACCGAGTGTGTAATGTTTCAACAATGCAGACAAATCATGCTCTTTTTTCAGTTCCTACACTATTAGTTCACTCTCTCCCTATTTATATATATCTTATACAAATTTTCAACCATTTATCAAATACTTTCTATTCATCCATTCAAAGTAGGAATTGACTTTTTTATATATATATATTACTTGTTTTTATATTCAGCGTATAATGTGAGCATCTAAATTTCAATCTTACTTTTTTGTGTTAAAAGTGAGCGTTATACGCCAGAATAATCGGTTGTGGTTTCTCTCGTTATCTCTCAAAAAGTTGAAATTGCAATTTTGAAGAGTATATATTCAAACAGAGAATTTACATCTATGACTCTGACGATCGATGCTAGTTCTTTATAAAAAGGAAGGATATGTTATTAGTTTTACCCCTCGGGCACAGCCTGATGTGGAAACGTGATATTGGCTCTGTTGAAATAAATCTAAATCAAATACAATTAACAGTCAACTTTTAAGTTCAATCACTTTAATTCAGATTTTAAAAAAAAATACAAAATGTATATTCTGTGACAAACTCTCCAGCAATCTCCTTCACTTTTCCATTTATTTCACCCTCAAAGGAATCATGAGTGAATTTTTAAAGAATTTTCAAGAGGTTCTTTCTCATACCGCATGCTCTAGGGATTCAATATGTTTATACTGTTCCTCTTGTGGGGAGCATGCTCAAAAAATTTCAAAGAGCCCGGTTGAAATAATTTGCATGAAGACAAACGCGCTCTTATGAGCGGGTGAATAGTAATCAGAAGAGAGACCGGGAACTTTCTTTAGAGCGAACAGACCAATGAAACCACACCGGAATGAGTCAGTCATTTTAAATTACAGTTTTACAGAGGAAAGGCGTGTGTCTGTGGAGCCGACACCCTTTCAAAAACCTGACCCCCGAACCCGAAAAGGTCTGTAGGGAGGAAGGGGAAGTTTGAAGTTGGATTTCAATGGTGAGGATTTCAATGTCAGCTGAGGAAAAGTGGAACGTAATACAAACTATGTTAAGTTTTTGATCCATGAAACGAAGCAGATGTGGAATGCGTTGTAGATTTTTTAAAATATTTTTTTTTGTTTGAAAGTATGAGCAATTGTCGTTTTACAATACTCCTTTCACGAAAAGTGTTTAGTTGAAATTTTGTGAAAAAACACACA
>BMAV01007666.1:3838-15689 GCA_019973955.1 Trichonephila inaurata madagascariensis
TTTTTTTTAAAAAAATTGTAGTAAAAACCTATAAAAAACAATACAAGATGTGATAATAACTTAATGATTATATATACATGGTATTAAAAATACAACACCAAGAAATAACCAAAAAAAAATTAAGCAAATTTCAGAGAGGGTTCACCTCACCGAGTAATGCAAATGATGTAAAATGCTCATCTGTCCTGTATATATTGAGTAGCCTATAAGGGAAGAAACTTGTAAATTAAGAAATATACGTGCAATAATTTCTGCCAGAGAAATAACATTGGAAAAATTTTTCTTGTCTTACAGGACGAGGGTAGTAACAAATAGTGTCAAGCCACCCCTAACGGAAGAAGTTCTGTTATACGGATAATTTTACGAGAAGCATGGTGATTGGACTGAGAAGCGTAGGTTGGTTCATACGTCAAATCTCATTTGATATCCATCTAAATACGTTTAGGGTACTCTGGCTATGGAAAAAATAGTTAAAACAAGAATATAAAAGTTTGAAAGATACCAGAGGGGCTACAGGGATGTCACACACATGTATTGACGTATCAACCTAAAAACATTGGTGCCCCTAAGTCACTTCTGTCGCCAGTTTGCAAGCATGTGTAGGATACCCTTGTTGTTTCCATATCGGCCAAGACTAATATAGTCGATTTTCCACACATGATCTACACGTGATGTCCATTAAAAAGGTTGCCATAGAACCGCGCAGCACAATGTCATGCTCTCAGACGAGTCACTTTTCTATTTGTCCGGTGATAGTTGCTGTGTACGAATGGCACAGACGTGGTGGTAAATCCAATCTAGCCGCATCTGTGAAACGATCTATAGTGCAGTAGCCCGCCATCATGATATGAGGCACTATAGCGTAAGATAGCAAGTCACTTCTAGTTCGTACTCTGGACATAAGCCATTTAACTGTCAAGTTATTTTGATGATTTGGGTACACAAATTGTCAAATTTTTTTGAACCAAAGAACTTCTAACCTCTAACCTTTGAAGTCTTCAGTAAAGCGCTGCCATCTATTGAATTGAGCACACATTAACTTTTCCCGAGAATCAGTCGGGTTTGACAAAGAGATGAAGCCGAAATAAACGTCTCCCGATATATATTCGGGTAAAACAATACGATGCACTCAAAAAAAATTACCCCGAGTAATACTCGGGCGTGACATTTTCGAACACCAGTGTTGTGCCCGAGATTATCTCGGGTATGTCAGTTAAAAGGTTAGGATGGTCAGTCGAAATGGGAATGATGTTCTGCAACAAGCAACATTCCTCTTTCTTTGGAGAGTTCCCAATGTCCTTTAACTCCAAATTAATGCCCGACTATACAGTGTGCGCATCAGCTGATGTTCCCTGCAGGATGTACATATATTTTCCCAGTTACCATTTTCTCTTGATCTATTACTAATCAAATACGACCTGCACGTGATTAGACGCCGTTTGCAAATCCTGTTTCATCACATTCAAAAAACAAGCTGAGGAAAATGGTTGACATGGAATGGAGAGTCTTAGGACGCTGTTTGTACTTTCATTAAATAGATACTTAGACATGCTACTTCGTGTTCCACTGCGGTATCTCCAACAAACTGCGCTGACATTGCTCTCGTTTTGTGTTTCAGCCTACCGAAATGAAACAGACATCCGTTAAATACACGGAAATAACTTATTGTCCGTTGCTGTCCTCTTGGTGAGTCCTCGAATTGTTTTAATTCTGGACGCTGATGATGCTGCATTTTCTTTCTTGATGCTGCATTTTCAATGTCACATAGTGAGTTGAGTCACATATCAGTAAAAATTGAAAATAAAAACATTCTCCCATAACTAATACATTTAAAAATATAAATAATATCAATAAAATGAAACCTTTTTTTTTTTTTTGTTTCTTTTCAAGAGTTATTTCCATTTCCATTTTCTTTTCTTTTTCTTTTTTTTTCAAATATCAAGATTTATTCAAGAATTCTTAGTGGATCATATTTTAAGTTTTGTTTGTTGCCGTTTTCAAACAATTTAGACAAAACATTTTTATTTTTAAAATAAACACAATAATCAAACTTTTTAACAAACTTTTTTTCTATTTTATAGCTACCTGAAAATCTTTATCTTGTTCGTATAGTATATTGTTCGCTCATTCAGCTTCAGAAACTAACTAGGAATTCTATTTTAGTTTCTTTAAAAGATACATAAAATTAAATAATAATACAGCAGTTTCAAAGTTTAAATTTTGCAACGAAATTTCTTCCATTCTATTTCTCTATGAAATTTAGATGACAAATAATGTATATTGTATAAGATGTTTATGATTAAAATTTACAGTACAATTTTTTTTTTCACCAGACGATATTTTAACCTTAATAATTTTACTCTAACTTTCCTGATGCCCTTTTTAAAGTTTGTCGCTGCAAACTAATATTCTTTTTGAAAAATTCAGAATAAAAAAAAAATTAAATCCCAATCACAAATAATTCTACATACGCAGACAATATTTTTATGTTAAATCTACTTTTTATTCCTTGACTTTTAAACAAATGAAAATGTAATTGTCTGGGGGAAAAGGCACAAAAAATAATTTATCGCACCTTAAACTAATTATAACAAAAGAATGCGACGGCACATTTAAAAGTATTCTTTGTTGTAAAAGATTATTCAGGAAATGTCATGATAAAAAAGCGAGTTATTCAAACTGTTCGAATTCCATAACTAATACAAACTCTTTCATATATTTCATTCTTCAAAAAATTTTCTATGAGGTGGGAAAAAAAGAGAAAATGAAAAAAACAAATACAACTGTGCAAAATTATACACATATAATTATAATTACATACATAAAAAAATGAAAGTTATTAATATTTCCATTTCATTGACACAAATTGTAATAAAAAAAACATTTAATTAGAAAGCAAATGCAAGTTGAGCATATTTAGTTCTATACCCCAAAAAAGGGTCAGATCCAGAACCAATTGCCTTTACAAAGACCTGTAAATATTAATTTACCTGATTTAAGGTAGTATTCAGAAGATTTAATAGTCTGAGATACAGGAAGACTTATAATACCAGAAAGTCTACAAACTTGGTTATGGCTAAAAATAACCCTTAGTATGCTTTCTTGCATCATAATTAAAAGCCCGCATCACTATTATTACCAGAGCACACGGATAAGGCTCTAACCTCAAATTGAATGTCATCCCAATTTTTTTAGCATTGCTTGGTGAATAATTTATTGCAGAAATAGCAAGTGTATTTATTCTGTATCTGTTTTGTTGTTATTTCAGTGTTGAAAGTATTGAGCTATTTGGCTTAGTTTTCTCCCTTAAGAATGCTTAATATTTTAAATACCTCTAAGCATAAACTGTAAATTTAGAATTGTCTTTAAAAAAATTGTTTAATCTGACATTGCTTTGGCTATTATTATTTTTCTCTTTATGTGTATGAATTAATGTATTCCAAACCTTAATGTGTTAAAAATATTTAATTTTTATATGAGACATTTTATTTATTTATGAGAAAAGTTTCTTTTAAAACTAAATTTGATCATTATTTAACATCACTTTGCATTACCTTATAGAATACTCCAAAAATTTCATATGCATTGTTGTTTTACTAAGTACACAACAAAATAGAATCAAATTTTCGACATTTTCTGAGTAAGTTTTGTCTAACAAGTAATGAAAAAAAAGAAAAAAATTTACGATAATTCCTACTTTGTTAGAATAAAACGTACTGGCGCCATCTGCTGCAGCTAACTGTACTACGAGGGAAATAACGCAGAATAAACTTAAAATTAAAAAATAAGATTTAATTAATGAATTAATATTTTAAAAATCTGTATTAACATCAAGTGTCATCCACTACAAGTTTAAAATATTATTTGAACTTGATTGGATGAATAGAACTTATTTTATTAATGATTGAAAATTTGAACAAGATAAAAATATATAAATATATTAAATATATAAATATAGAGAGAGTGTGAGCTAATAGTAGGAATTGAAAAATAAACTTTAAAAAATTCTAATTCCTAAAATAAATTGCTCATCACATTCTCGTTTTATCTTTATCATCGTTTCATTCGCTTTGCAATTTTTCAATGAAGCTCTTTTGAAGTTGTAAATGACCATAATCCTCACATCCCATTTTCTGCTTCATCAATAGAATAACAGTATTCATTTTTCCACAAAAAATGTCGTTGAGAACAAAAGGTAATAGTAGACACACACACAATAATGAAAGATTCAGGACATTAAAACGGTAGCTGTAAAAACTCCAATACACAATTTACTTTTGTTACTTTCCTGAAGTCCAATCTGAAATTTTCATTTAAACAAAAGTTGTTTCAGCTTATAATAGAAGTATAAATTTGCCATTCTATGTCATGTGTCTTTTTTATACGTTTTAAAAAGTTTTCATAAAGATATTTCAATAAGAAACATTGAATTCGACCCTCAGAATTCCATCAAAAGTTAATGCTTCTTGCGAATCATTATTTCCTTATAATTATAGACTTTTTTTTCTTGAGAGGAACGGATATTATTTTTCTTAAAATTACTCAAATTGGCTTCTTAATTCTGAGGATAAGGCAAATTATAAGGTTGAAACCTAGTCTGATAAACAATTCTCATAATTTTACTTAAAGTATCCGACTCCCCTTAAATCGTGATTTTTTTTAAAAATTGACAATTTTTTTATGATTTTATTTTATAGGCATCTTATTAGCTTTATAAAGATACCAAGTTTTTTTTTTTTTATTTTTATTCACTAACAAAAAAACTACAAGTTTTTAGTAAAAGCAGATGCCATAACTTTACACAAGATGTCAGACTTTTAAAATACGTTTTACTCGAAATGTGTTTGTGTGTTTTTTTTTTTTTTTTTGGAAAAACTCAAACGGGAGCAGCGATTGCTCAAAAAAATTTTTAAATAACTTGCTGAAATTTTTTGTGTATGTTCTGTATAACAGTAGAAGTATTTTAGCTTTTAGATTTATACATCACTGTTTTATTACAAAATTTGCAGTTCTTTATGTGAATATAATCCCTGTTTTTTTAAAGCAGTTTCATATAATAACTAAGATAAAGTGCTCTAGTTTTTGTAAAAATTAAAATATCTCTTATCCTGAAGGTCATTTCAAAAAGGAATAGCAAAGTAATAGCAAAGTAAGTTTCAAAATTGAAAAATGAGAATTTGTTCATTTCCTATTTGTAAAAAAAACGGGTCCGTTTTATGTAATTTTTTGTCAATTTTTACCCATTTTTTCCCATTTTAGTAGTAATAATTTATTTTTCTCTTCTTAATTTTAGCCTTTTTTTTAAAAAATGTACTAAATAAATCCAAAACTATAAAAAAAACTCCATGCTTCCAATTTTTTTTAAAAAAAAGTTGTCGCATTTAGTGGGATACCTTAAGCAACAACATTTAAAATGCAACACAGGCACTATCGTTATTCAAACATAAAACATCAATTATTAAAACATATTTATATACATCTACTGTATTAAAAATAGGCTTACTTCACTGTTAATAATATATTAACTATAATTTAACTTTATAAAAATAGAAATTATAATTTTATTCTTAAAGGAATGACTGATGACTAAAGGAATGAAATCTTGACTTTCTGAGAAAGCGTGTGAAAAGAAACACTGCAATACTTAAAAATGTAAAAGGAAAAAATCTTATCAATATTTCTGTTACAGAACAACTACTTATAGCAATCAATAGCAGCGATAGTTAGAGAAAGATACTGAAAATTCCTATGATTAACTTAGATATGGGGGTTCATTTTAACCATTTTTATTGGAACCTAAAAGGTTTTTATATTTAAATTCTTTGCTCTATAATTAAAATATTCAAATTGAGAAACAAAACTTCAGTGTCGATATAACCTTTGTGAATACCTTCTCAAATTCATTCTGTTGACAGTTAAAGCATTAAATGTGTAACCCTTTTATGACAATAAAATCACTATCCCATGAACTTTTATAAGAAAAATGTTCTATAGTTTTCTTCTTATTCTTCTTCTTATTATTATTATTTAGTTAACAAAACATACACTATACACATGTAAAATATTTCTGTTAAAATCCCATAATTCGTGGTGTTAAAAATATTTTTCTGCTATTAAATGCCATCTACACACACAGGAAACACAAATATTTTAAGTATTTTTTTCTTTTACCATCGCAATACAGAATCAAACATATGTTCTGAAAAAATTCCTCAATATTAAAATAAGCTTTTACGATTATAACATACATATCCATTTAACATACATTTTAAATAATTTTTTTTTATTTCTAATGGGTTACGCGATTTGTGCTTTTACCATTGCAAACCTAGTACATTCCCGGAAGCAGGTATCTCTTTTTAATACGGCACCATATAGGCTGATATCAATCGCCGCAGGTGGTTTTGATGACCAGTTTCCTCCCTAGAGGGAAGCACCTGAGCTCTGACGATGCGAAGCTGTTCTAGGATTTAATTTTGCCGAGAGTACCGAAGCAAAACAGACACTCTAGATATCTTTTACATGCCGTATAATCATATAACAGTGCCACTGTCGATTTTCGGCATCATGAAAATCTACCGACTTGGGCCGGGGTTGAACCCGCAACCTTAGGTACAGAAGGCCAGCGACAAACCAACCACGCCACCCAGCCGGCACATTTTAAATAATGGATGCAGTATTAACATGTATTCACATAAAATGCTTCTATATTGACAAATAAAATATTTCTTTATATAACTGAAAATAAATTAAAATTTTAAAAAATATTATTAGTATTTTTGTCAAACACATTACCACTTTATTATTTTATTAATAAAATATTTTTTATTCTATTTTTCATAATTAATTTAGAGCATTAATTTCTTTTAATTAAAATTTATAAATAAATCTCAGACTTATAATGGTACATTAAAAAGACTAATTTTATCAAAAAAGATAACTTACGTGTAAATACATGGTTTTAGAGTGAAATCCACAAAAATTTAACAGACATTTACTAAATTTTTTTTAAAACATTTAAGTTTATTAAAAGAGTTTCCAAAAAAAAAAAAGCAATTTCTCCGAAAATTCTCCTTAAAACCTATTTTGTGACTTAAAAAATTTCAGTATAGAATTCCTTAATGTGTTGTTTTCTAAGCAACTTTTTACCATTACACGTTACTTGTTACAAAGTTATTCGAATTTATATTCTTCGTGGAGAAATTATACCTAAAAAAGATAAAATATGGAAGTGGGGCATAATTTAAATACATTTATGTTCACTTACACAGTTGCATGCATTCTACAATTTTAAAAAAAAAAATCTGCTTTAAGAAAACTTGACTTACACTGAGGATTTAAAAAAAAGCAGTTGAAAAATAATGTAGTTCTTTGTTGAAATAGTAACCATTGTCGTAAATTTCATTTTTCTATGAAGTCAACTAATCTCTCATAATAACACGAAATTGGTACAAAACAAAGAGAGTCAGAGAGAGGGATTTTTTTTCACAGTCAAATAAAACACAAATTAGGTTATAATGCGATTATAAAAAATTAGTAAAAATTTCAAAAGATTAGAAATATAAATTTAACTTAGTTTTTCTGGTACATCAATTTTTAAATAATTCCGCAGTCGAATTTTGCACGTCTTGGCATATTTTCTTTTTAACTTTTTGATTCGTCTAGGATAGATAGATGCGATTATGGAACTTTAATTACTTTATACTTCAATCAGCAGTTAATATTTCAGATATTTTTACGGAAAAGTAATTTAATTACCTCTAGTGATATTTTAAGAAAGAAAGAAAATTTTCTTAATAAAATACAAAGGAATAAAACTCTAATATTTATATTATCAAAACTTTCCTTCTGTGCCAAATATTAATTTTCTCTATCTTCGCATTATTATTTTAGAGAGACAACTCTAATTATTACTAAAATTATATTATTTTTGTATTAAAATATTTTCTGAATACTAGATCTTCCTAAATATTTATGACAAATACAAGTATGCCTTGTTGCTGTATATTTTTTTTAATGCAAGGACTTTTTAATGATGTGCAATTTCCATGAACTCATCTGTAGATGGCGTGAGATAAAATTTTACCTTAACATGTGTATCAAGTATCAACAGTTAAATTATATTAGTTTAGCACAGGAAGAGATATTCATTTCATTAGATGGATAAGATATTTAATTATAAACTGCTGTTTATAAAAAATGCAGCACCATGAAGGAATCATCAGAATTAAATGAAATTTAATACACAAACGACTTGTATTAGTACAAATAAATGACGAAATTTCCAAAGCAAAAGAACAATATTAAGTGTCCGAAATCAGTATTTGGTGTAGCCACCACGCGCTGCAATAAGTGCTGCTATACGACGTAGCATGAAGTCAAACAGATTTTGAATGTCTGCTTGTAGAAGAGAACTCCATATTGATTGTACGCGCAGCTAATATTCGTCTTTTGAAGCTGCAGGACACGGATCACGAGCGAGACGCCGACCAACCAAATCCCCCACGTGCTCAATGGGTGACATATCCTGCGAATAAGCAGGCCAAGGAAGAAGTTGCATGTGTTGGGCTGAACAGAAGTCTTCAACGGTTTTTGTAACATGTGGGTGTGCATTAACCTGCTAAAAGATAGCTCCAGGGATGCCTTGAAGGAAGGGAACGACTTCAGGCTGTAGCACTTCCCGGACGTACCTGTTTCTATTGAGATTACCCTCAATTCGTAGCAAATTGGATCGTCCGTGATACGAAATCGCACCCCAAACCATAACTCCGGGTGTTAGGCTACTATGTCGTTCAATAACGCGCTCTGGAAGGCAGCGTTCACCGGCATAGCGTCTAACATGAATGCGGCTATCATGGTCTCACAAATTGAAGCGTGATTCAACTGAAAAGACAACTTGGAGTTAATCAGCTTGCCAGGCTCTGTGCTCATGAGCCCAATGCAGACGCAGCCATCTATGGTTTGCCGTAAGGGGGATCCTGTATAGAAGTACCCTTGCCCGCAATCCATGGTGACGCAGACGTCGACGAATTGACGAAGCTGACATTAGTATACCTGTAGCAGTAGACCAATGTGCTGCCAACTGCCTTGAGGAAGCTGTACGGTCATTCACCGCCAAGCGGAGCAGGTGTCAATCGTCTCGCACTGACGTCAGCTTCCATCGTCCACTGCCAATTTTTCGAGTTGTTCTGTGCTCGTCGGTCCACTGCTTCCAAACTCATATCCCTATGGAATTGTTCCGCTTCACACGAGCTCTTATTGGCGATAAGAAAATCCTCCTTCTCGAAGGCCGATGATTTTCCTCCGTTCAAACTACCTAAGTTGTCGGAATTTCTCCTTATTTCGTCGTGGAGGCGTACTTAGGTCTTAATAAACGTTCGCCACTAACAAATAATCATTAAATATATTAAATATTTACAGCCCTCTATTTATACATTTTCAGCATCAGTTCAGAGGGCGCTACGCATGCCAGGCATGCGCGGTGGCTCTGAAACTTTACCATTTTAAGAAACATCTCATAATTGATATTTGCTGCGAAGCACATTTAATTCTGATGATTCCTTCATGTTGTAGCGAGTTTTATAAACAGCAGTGTATGATTGATTCTTAAATTACTATTGAATATAATTATTAATCAAGAGAATGAAATATAATGTGGGGAATTCTTACAGACTTCCTAAAAAATGTGTAATGGGGGAAATTTAGGTATTGAAAAAATTATAAATTTTCCCGGCAACAATAGGGATTCTAAAGTTTCTAAAGCAACGCCACTGCATAGTGGGAGGAGTCATCTTAAAGCAGTTGCTGAATTTTTTTTCCCGCGTTCCAGTGAACCATTCGTTTCCTGCAGGCTATCGAGTGAGATGCTGTTATGCGGCTTCATCGGATTTTTATTTCTCTAAGCGACTTAAGGTATCCGACTACGTTCGGAACCATGATTTTAAAAAAGTGCATAAATGCATAATTTTCATGATATTTAATGTCACTTAGATTAGAATACATGTATAAAATTGCTTTAAGGACATTTTGACAAAAAAATTATTTAAATACAATATTTTGGCAAAAAATTAACTTGGAATAACCTTTTTTCAAAATGTTCTCCTTTTGTGAAAAATGCTCCTATTATAATAATATTTTATCTGTATATAGCTCAGGTCTCTGTACAGAGGCTCAATTAGAATTTCTGAAATATATAACTTAGAAAATGGTTTATCCATATTTTACGTCAACAGAGTCGAGCAATTTTAAGAAAAAAAGCCAATAATTATTTAAATTGGTGGTAACTCTGAAAATAATGTGAATTTTTCAAAAATTCTAGTTGAGCCTCTGTAGAGAGGTCTGAGCTATATACAGGCAAAATATTATTACAATAGAAGCATTTTTCACAAAAGGAGAACATTTTGAAAAAAGATTATTCTAAGTTAATTTTTTGCCAAAATATTGTATTTAAATAATTTTTTTTGTCAAAATGTCCTTAAAACATTTTTATACATGTATTCTAATTTAAGTGACACTAAATATCATGACAATTATCCATTTATACGCTTTTTTAAAATCACGGTTCCGAACGTAGTCGGATACCTTAAGCAGAGGTACTGCATCAAGTTTTGCAAAAATCATCAGTTCATATGAATCAACAAGGGTTTGGAGATGATGCTATGGGGGTCACACAAATTAAAAAATGGTTTAACCTATTCAAAAGTGTCCATACATCGGTATTGAGTGACCAGTGTTCTAGAAGGCCACAAACCGCTCGAAATGCAGCTGTTGTTGAAAAAGTGGACAATTTGATAATGAAAGATCGCTGTTTGACCATACGAGAGACTGCTGAACAAATTGAAATCAGTACAGGTTCTGCTTATGCAATTTTGTGGGATCATGCGCGGAGCAGCTGCGAAATTTGTTCCCAAGTTTCTGTCGGTGGAACAAAGGAACTCTGTCGTGCAGTTGCACAGGACCTACTGGATACTATCAACGCTGAATCTGGCTTCTGGCTGTTCCCAAAAATGAAAATGCCTTAGAAAGGATATCGTTTTCTGAGTAGAGATAAGATAATGCAAAACACGACAAGGGAGAACGAAATTTCAAAGAAAGTCTTCCAGAAGCGTTTTTGACAGTGGAAGGTACGCTAGGTTAAGTGTGTGGGATGCGGAGGGGATTAGAATCCCAAAACCGTAAAGTAACTAAGATATTTTTTCTGGCCTAAGGTCGGGTACTTTCTGAACAGATCTGGTATGTTCGAGTGTTTGTGTATATCCAATAACACACATTTAATAAAAAAAAGTAACATTCTATTTGTGATTATAATGAAGAGTTACATTTCAAATTTTGACCATTTCCAATAGAAAAACATCCATCGTCTTTTTACTTTATAATCACGACAATAATTGTTTCAATCAAAGGCAAGGAACCATAAAGAATGTCAAACTATATAATTATCATTAACAAAAAATTTTCAAATACACACTACATATGCTGCTTTTTCTTTTTTAAAAAAAAATAATAAATATTATCTTCAAAGTTGTCAAAAAATTCCTTGCACGTTTATCTAACGGAGATATTCAAAAATTAGGAAAACATAATAATACCTTATGTTGAGCGAATGGATAATTATTAATGACGCGTAGAATGACAAAATGCTTTAAATAATTTAAACATAGATTTCCGTTTTTTAAAAAAAAGTCATAGCGGATTCTGTATTAAAATTATTTTCATTCATAAATGTACTATTAGCATAATTTTTATTTTTATCTTTTTACTTAAATGTGTTTACCATTGTCTCCCTCCCTCTCCCTCCCCCAGCTTTCTCACCTTTTCAGATTCTGTGAACGTGTGTGCGCGCACGCTAATA